>PVKE010001752.1:0-44667 GCA_004027555.1 Craseonycteris thonglongyai
TTGATTTCAGACTTCTGGCCTCCAGAACAGCGAGCGTGTACATTTAGGCTGTTTTAAGCCACCAAATTTGTGCTGCGTTATTACAGCAGTTCTAGAAAAGTAATACATTGCTCGATAAGCATTTGTTGAATGAACAAATGAATGAGTGAATACAAACCTTGTTGACACTGACATGATCCCATTTGCAATAATTCTTACGCTTGCAATAGGTATGAGTGCCTATGAATAAATGGGCACAGGTCTGACATTTAAGAGGTATTCCAATTTTGTGTATAGTACGCTTTGGCAGTACAAACCTAAGCTTCTGAATATTTTCATCCACTACACTTAAAAGCTTAAGGTCTTACTGAACCCCCAAATAATTGCTTTACTCTAAGCCTGTCAATAGCATACTGAGAACGAATTCATAAACAATTTGTCCTTCAGGCAGTGGATGGGAACCCCTATTGGTCTCTAGCCATAAAATAGCTCTGTGTCATTTTCCCATTTCCTTCCTGAGTCCCTCCTGCTGCACTTAAGCTAATTCTCTGTTATTGTGTCTTTGGAGGAGCCAGTCACAAGCATCCATGTGATTACCCTTCCTACACTTGACAAGGGTTATTTAGTCTCCCCCAGGCCCACTCTTAGTGCGTGCTGGGCTTGTGATGCAGTGTGGTACTAACTATCGGTTCCTCGTAGGAGATGGAAGGTAAATCAAATTGAAAACACCCTTCCTGTGTAGTGCATCTTCCAAATGTCCTCAGGTCTCTATTACATCTTCTGGAGACTGCCAGATTCTCTGTGGGACAAGAGGAAGCTGGAGCAGCTTCTTTGTGGCGACATAAGGTACCATTAGGAGAAATACATCATCTCCCAGTGTTGTTAGCAATAACAGAGGCCTGGTCATGTCCATCCTTTTGCCAGAGTGAGGAGAGAGTCCTCTGAGGCAGGGGCTGCTGGTAACAGAGCCTCCATCATAATAAAATATCCCCCCTGTAGTCCTAGAGCAGCTATTTCTGTCCTGACACAGTGAGAGCTTATTTTAATCACTGGTCTTTCGTAAGAGCCTCACTGCTTCCCAGATTCCGGGCCTTCTCTAATGGGGACTACAGTAGGGTGGATGCAAGAGCTGGGGTAGAGGACTACACAAGGCTAATCGGTGGCCTTGGCTGAGCTGGATCAGCGCTTCTCAGTGTTGTTCATTAGACCTCTTTCCAGAGGAAACCTATTAGCTTAGAGCTGGGGTTCTCAAACTGCAGCTTTCAGGGCCTGTGAGAACAGACTTCTAGGCCCCACCCCCAGAGTTTCTAATTTAGTTAAGCCTGGGGCAGGCCTGAGAGTTTCCATTTGCTACAAGCTCCCAGGCATGCTGGGGTTGCAGACCCAGGGATCACAGTGTGAGAGCCACTGGCTTGGCTGCAGGTAGATGATGTAGTGCTCTGTCCTACCTAGTCATTCCTCAGTCATCCCAGCCAAGGCAGTCTGGGTGTTTGGGCGTTTGGCCAGAACCTTGCTTTCATTGCATTTCTAAAATGCAGTGAAAGCACATCTAGATTCTCTGCTACCCATCCACGCTGGTCACCTCTATCTCCCTTGAGGAGGAGAGACATTACTCTGTGACTCTGATATCTTTCAGTACTGTTTCCACTCATTGGCCCTTCAGCTCTGACAGCTTCCCCACTTGCTAGGTTCTAGGCACCTTAACATGCCTTCATGTTTCTTCTGAACCTGTCCTTTAGAGTCCTTTCTTTAAAGTTTCTTAATTTGAACCATTTGTGTTGAATTCTGGTTCCTGTTGGGATCCTGTCCTGGGATGTTTCTCCTCTGAGAGAAAAAGAATCTTATATAGGCAAAGAATGAGCCAGATTCATTCTTTGTCCCAAGAGCAGTCTTGTTACCCACAGTATAAGGGGAATTATTGCTGAATTCAAAAGATAACTGGAGAAGTAAGAAATTTATACCAAGTGGAAATATGGCAGCTTCATCTCTGCTTGTTTGAAGCTTGAGAAAATACCAGCCCCTAAATACCTTGTCATTAGATACAGGGAGGGACAGGGCTTGCCAGAAGCCTGGGGAGACAGTCCTCATTAATGGGGTCTTTGATTCAACTGATCAGTCAACAAGTCTGTCATCTGGGGCACATGCCTTGGGCCCAAACCCACTGTAGGTACATCCATTGACTAGGCTAGATGTGGTTGTCTGTGGAGAAGGGATTGTACAGGAATTTCATTTCCACAGTGTGCATGTCTGTCTTCAACCATCAGAAAACCAGAAAGCTCTATAGAAAACAGTAGACTAGGGTAAATAGATCCATGTTGCATTTGGGTGTGCATGTATGTGATGTGTGTGTATACATGCACACACATATATAATTAGAGAAAAGAATGGAAGGAAAATTAACCAGAGGTTGGTCATATTTATCTCCAGGTACTGGAATTGCAGGTGATTTTTGTTTATATATTTTGTGTGTGTTTTCTATTTTTTCTTCAGTGAAATATTTTTATTATTAAAAACATGTTAAGTGAGGCGTAGGAGGTTTAGCTCAGTATTCTTCCTTCTACTCAGCACCAACCCAAATCCTTCTTAATCTACCACACAACTCAGGTTCTTTCTACTCCAAGAGGCCTTTCCAGACAAACTCTTTGCCACTAAATCATGGAAGTAGTCTTGCTGAATTATTGTTTTTATTTCAAATAGTTTTGTCATATTTTTCCAATTGCTCTGTGAGTTATGCAAAGGTAACAGTTATGCTTTTTTACTCTTTCTCTGCTTCCCACAAGGTTAGGTGTAGCTGAACACATTGTAGATAACTGTTGGTCAATGGGCAGCATATTCCAGAAAGGACAGAAAAGTTGTGCAAATATGGAGGACAGGCCAAATTGTCATCTGTTCACCCAGATACCCAACAGTCCTAACTTACCTTGACAGTAGCCCTCCCTCAGTCACAGGTCAAGGACTCTAGCTTACTGCAAATGCCCTAGGGCCTCAGAGCACATCTCCTGAACTACCAAGGGCCTCGGTGTGAACCATCTCATTCTCTCCTACTTCCAAAATGTTGATCACTTTGTGTCAAGTTCCATGAAGACATGGGATGACTTTAACATTGTTAGTGACAAGGCTTTCATCTTTGGATACCATTTGGTCTGCTGACAAAAGCAATGTTTATCCCAAACCTAAAAGAAATCTCTTCCAGGAATATACAGCAAAATCGATCAAGTCTTCCTCCTATCTGAGGATGGACACCATAAATTCCTTCCCCTTTGATGGAAGAGAGTCATTTTTTCCTTCTTTGTCTTGTATAGTTAACCTCTCCCTCACAACCCAATTGTTCCCATTAGACTTTGAGAATTCTCAGTTTTCTCCTTTAAACAACCAACCATCTTATCTGTGTGCTCTATAGCCCTTTCTTTTCTCTCTACAGTGTCAAACTTTTCAAAATATGTCTTTATTCCCACAGTCTCCATTTCATCACCTTCAACTTAATCAATGACTTACTCCAGTCTAAGTCAGTGTGCATTTTGAACCTATAACTCCACCATTGGCTTAATTTTCCAGTGACTTCCAAGTTGCTAAATCCAATGGACTTTTAGTGTACAGGGGCTGTCCAGAAACTATCCAGCCATGTAATATGAAACATAGAGGCATTTATGGCTGGATTTTCCCCAGACAGCTCTTGTATATCTGGTTGGACTTTTCAGCAGTAGTAACAACTGTTGTTCACCCCTTCTTTTTGAAATACAATCTTTCCTTGGCTTTTGTGATCCAGGTATTATTTACCCAACACTTCTCTAGCCACTCTTACACCATCTCTTCATAGGTCATTCACATTTACCCAGCCAGTAAGTATTCAAATGTCTCAAGGCTCAGCCCAAGGACCTCTATTTTTCTCCATGTGATCTTTCTTTCTTGGTGGTCTCATCCGTATTCATAGCTTAAATGGTTACCACCCCCACACACTCAGGGATGTGTTCTCTGAGCTCCAGAGAGGAACCTCTGACTTCTTGACATGGCTCAGATACTTCCAAGGCTCCTCATGCAGTCAGCCATCCTGCGTCAGAGACCTCTGAGATCTCAGTGAATGGTACCACTGCCCCTGCAGGCATGAAGGTCAGGAACCTGAGCTGACCCATCTGTCCCAGCATTCTGCCAGTGTTACCTCCTTATCCTTTTTAAAGGCATCCATGCTCAGCCTTCACCACCATTACCCGCCTTTACACTACATGCTATGTGTGATTTATTTTTAAAATTTTGGGCTACTGTCATAGCCTCCAATTTGGTCTACCTGTATCAGTTTTTGACACCTCACAGCCTACTCTGCTCCCTTCAGCAGGTCTTTGCAGAATGCAAACAATTCATCAGGTCATCCTCCTCTTTCAAACTTTGCACTGGCTTAGTCTTACCTTTAGGATAAAAACCAAACTCCCTAACATGGCCTCACTACCCTGGGTAGCTTGTTCCTACTACCTATTCTCCAGCCTATCTCATACCATCAGCATCCCTCACGTACACACTCCCAGTCCTCTACTGCCCCCCACACACTTATTTTTTTAGTACAGTAGACTCTCTGTTAACCAGAACTCAAGCAACCGACATTCTTAAGCAACAGTAACAAAACAAAACAAAAACAAAAAAATCAAAGATAATAGTACATATATAAGGCATGGGTGCTTGCTAACTGAGAGTCTGCTGTCCTGCTAAAGTGTCATTTTACATTCTAACAGGACTGTGCCCTTGCTGTGTAAACCACTTGGAATTCCCTAAGTAATCTCCTTGACTTTATCATTCTCATCTTCCTGTTCTCATCTCATGTTATCACTTCCTCAGATACACCTTCCTCAAAACAAGACCAGAGCGTACTTCTTGCATGATTCTCAAAGCAGCAGGCACCTCTCCTTCCTAGCCCTTGTTGCCTTTGCAGTTTAACATGTCTTCATGCCTTTACTTGGCTTATTTGTTTCCTTAAATAATCTTCAAGCTCCTCAGGACAGGGGCCGTATCTTTCTTTTTTGCCCATCATTGTATCCTTAACACCCAGTATGATGGTTGGACCACAGTAGATGTCAACAAACATTTGCTGAATGATTAAAAGTCTTTAGGAGAGGAAAATGAAATCATTTCAACTGGTCACAAATATTGGTCCAGTGAGTCACCACACCTCCGTGTTTGACTGAGTTAAAACCGAGAAAGTTCATTTGAAAGTCATGTTTCAGACTTCCAGCATAAATTATATGCAGTTGTGCAAACATGTCAAAGTTTAGTAAATTGAATTTGTTTAATGTAAACAACTTTTGACCAAAATAATAACACAGCTTTAGAAAAAGACATTAGGCACCCACTTTTAAAGAGTTTGTATAATTTAATACACAGGAAAACTTTACTGTAATTATATGCAGACGTATACAAAGGATAAATGTTATTTACTTGCTCCAACCTCCATAAAATAAACCTCCAGCCATGCTTCAGCTTGCTGCATTAATCCTAATTTAGAAATCACCCCCCACTGAAGTGGTGGGGGCCTGGTGGGCTCCCCTCTTCTCTTCGTGTCAAAATTAGCCATTTAAATTAGAACCACGTTGAGAGCATAGGTGACGCCAGCGTTGTGGCACCAGTCCGGGGAGCCCTTAAAAGTGGCCACCTGAAGTTGATTAAAACCCTACCTGTCAAATCCAGTATGGTTACATTTGAAAATCTTTAATGTAATTAAGAGGAGCACATTATGGGAGGTCAAGTGACTTTCTTTTTGAATTCCACTTCTAATCTGTCGTCAAATGGATGGAAATTGCCGGCTGAGGGAGTTAATGAAAGCTGCATGAGCGAGCATGTGGGGGCGGGGAGGCTGCGGGAGCTGGCAGTGGGAGGGTGAGTAGGGGCTCTATCTACTTGGCACTGTGAGGAATCAGTCTGGGGCAACCGACAGAGCTCCTCCTGCCTTTGGCCAGGAGGCTCTGGGTGGGAGGTTCACTCAGCACCTCTCAGCACACGGGACATGCAGGATAAGGGTAGGGGGCGTCTGCACAGCTCCTCGCTTATCGCTAAGTGAGATCTGCGGCAGGCTGGGCAGAGTGGAGCCGGCGCCGGCCCTCGTCACCCTTCACTCAGAGCCGTCTGATTAGCATCAGGGTTGAGCAGGTCCCCCAGAAAGCCAGGAGGGCACTTCCACCGAGGGCGTCCAGACTCTGACCCCAGGCTGGTTGCAGGTCCGCAGCCTTCAGCACGTTGGAGCTGGGGAACACCCAGGAGGGCCCTTGGCATCGCCCCGGGCTTCTTCTCGGGCATGCGGGCTCCTGGCCTATAAAGCCCATCTCTCAGTGCACTGGGTGTGTCCCGGCTCTTAGAGACCCCCATGCATCTTAATGTCAGAACACTGGCTTTGGGAGATTAAATTACTTACTGCTGTGCTGTGTGTTCTAGCCTGAGGGTGCTGTTGACAGAAGGCAGAGTTTTTCAATTCTGGTTGCTGTCTCCCTCTTTGTTGTTTTGGATTGCATTTGTGTACATTAGCAGAGGTATCTGTGTTTGACAGAGGATTACATCTGTCAGAATGTTGCCACTTAAGATGTGCCCCCTGCCTTGGAGACTGATGAGAACAAGAAACACATCGCGTCTTCACAGGATGCTGCATGGAGGGGTACCAACCTGGTACGAACCAGATAGGCCCTTCCCCTTCCCCCTGTCCCCAGCCGTGACAGCAGAATGCGGCAGAGCTGAGAGAAGAGTTTACATCTTCACATTGGGAGATATCTTCAAGGCCTCATGAAAAGGCCAGAAGTCCCCCTTGGTGGGATAGTGGTTAGAGGTTATTTAGAACAGGCCGGACGACCTGGGTAAGATTGAAATACACAGCCACGATTCAGTCGTAGTGTCTGCAAAGATCCAAAATTTGCCCCAAAGAGTCTTAAACATCCAGGCTCTGTTGTCAGACCTGTGTGGAAAAGCGGCAGATGGAGGTGAGGGCCTCGGATGCAGAGGGAGAAAGCATTTATTACAAGGGCCTTTCGAGAATTCTCCTTATTCTTGATTGGCCTCTGATTTCCTAGGGGTAGAGAATGTTTAGTCATTGCCCCATGTGAAAAATGCAAGAGATGGGTGGTAAGGAAGATGAAGAAAAAAGAATCAGCCTGAAAGTAGTTTCAAGTAAGAACATCTGGGTAAGTCATTTTCCAAGGGGCTTCACCCCCTCTCTTGTTCCCCCCATTTGTCATCCCTAATGGAAAGGGCAGTGTTTCTAGAAAGCAAGACGTGTCTTCAGGTAAAAGGTAGCCCAAGGCAGCAAGGGAAGCCGTGCCAGGAGATGCTGTGTCTCTCTCCCAGCCACAAGTTCACAGGTGAGAGTGACAAGTTACTCTGGGCTTCTCTTCCAAAGAGAGCTGTCTGCTCGCCATGGCAACCTTCCTGGGGTCTACGGCTGTCAAGCACAGGGTGCAGAGTTCACAGAACTCAGCACTGTGTCCTCCTCTCTTCATGTCCTTTTTATTTTTTATTGTTTTGAAGGGATCCAGGCTGGTTTGCAGTACTATTTAAAGCGAAGATGCCAAGTGAAAAGTTCCTCGTTTTAAGTTGGTGCTTATACAAAGCTGCTTTGTGGGTTTTTTTGGCCTGTCACACTTGTCAGGCCTAGTAAGAAAAAGTATATTGTTTCCAACACTTGGATTCCTTTCTCCCTGACATCTGCCACTCTGTAAAGATGATAAATTCCTGCCTCATTAGCCAAGGGTGTGGGATTACAGGCTGACAACACATTAATCACCACCCTCTGTGGCAGGCTGACTAGCAATAGGCATTGTTAACAAAACTTTTCTAATATGTCACTCTTCTCTATGACAGCCTGTAATCAATCATTGTGATTGACGGCGCTGATAGATTACACTATTTATACTTTGTGTAATGAAAGATAGTGTTTCCACCTACTGTCATTTCTGGGCTCGTGGTAGAGGATCAGTGAATAGAAACAAACATAACAACAGGGCAAGCCCTTGTCCCCCCCACCAAATATCCACAGAAATACCCTACTGTCCCAAGTCTCAGGCCTGGCTTCCACATTTGGAAATGAAAAAGGCAGCATGGTGGTACTTGGGCAATTACTCTGTGAAATGGGGTAGTGGCCAGAGCACCTGGAAAGACAGAGGTGTCTGGGATTTTCACAGACAGATCTCTTTGCAATGGTCTCAGGTCCTGAAAGGTCAAGGTTGCACGGGTAGAAGATTCCCCCAGAAGCTCCTCTCCTCTCCTTGTCCTCATTAGCTTGCATGTGTGCAGCTGAGCTCTCAGCCCCTCCTCCCCTGCAGATGAGAGATGATTTAGATGTTGATAAAATATTTGTTCTTTCCTGGCTCTGAGGGCAAATATTATCCTTGTTACCCATGATCGTACAGCACTGCAAAAGTCAACAGCACGCGGAGCAAGTACAAAACCAGTACTCGGAGAGAAGCCCTTTGCTGGGACTTGCTTTTCCCCTTTGAAGCTCAGAGGAGTGCAAACAGGATAAGAATGAATCAGCTGAGCTAACATGCAGGGTATTTTTGGAGGGTCCTTTCAATGATTTTTATTTTGGCGTGGAAAGAATTTGTAAGGGATACAGGCTATTTTTGACTTGCTTGAAGCTATAATTTCAGCAGAGTGGCAAGTGACACAGTGATCCCAGACTGGCATCCTCAGAGGTGGAGTGCCTTTCCCAGGGGCGGGGCCACTCTCCAGCCACTGGTGCCTTGCATGTTGTTTTAATGAACCATTTTGTTAAATGAGTGTTTAATTTTCCTTGCTGTTGCTTAAGCACAGGAAAATGCTCCTTTGTTAGTTAAGGTTCATATCTATGTATGTATAAATTATCACTTGCCTCTTTAGTACAGGCATAAGTCTGTGATTCCCAGCCTTCCCAGTAAATGGATTTCTGATGTCTGTGTCTCTGAACATATACGTGGATTGGGAGGCAGAAAGGGGAGGATAGAAAAGAAGCATGGAATTGTCCCCCTCCTCCTAAATACTATACTGCTGGTACGTGTCTGACACTTCAAGTGGCCCTGCCAGTTGGCAAAGAAAAAGGAACCTGAAACCTGCCCCAAGTGAAACTGCTTTGGAGGAGGATGAGAAGGGAGGAGGCGTGGGGAGCCACAGAGCTAAACTTTAATCTCTCTGTGAAGTTTGAGTGAGGCCAGGATGATTAATGAGAGAGCAGACCATCTGATTAAGCCCCTCTGTGTCATAGGACATGATTAGTAGGTGACAGAGACGGTAACAGTATCCAGCCAAACCCTTGTTTCTTTCACGGCTCCGGCTGTTATATGATTAATGTCCCCAAGGGCTATCTTGGGGTCAGGCAGGAGAACCTGTCAGAACAGGTGGAAGTGACAAAATGGGCAGAAACTCCTTAGGGGGGGACAGGAGTGGTGAGGGAGAGAATGGAGGGGGGCAGGGTGGCCAGATGGAGCCGGTGACCTTTCTCTGATCCGAGCAGGCTCAGAGAGCATGATGGGAATGGAAACGAGGAAGAATCACAAAACTGCAGATGTTTCTAAGGTCCTGGATGCAGCAAATACTGCCAACTTGGACATGCAGAAAGCACAATGTGACATGCGAGTCATCATTCATGGTTTATGTGCTGAGATGGGATGGACTGGGGCCACTGTGGGCCCAAGAGTATTAACGTGGGATGCCCACATGTGTGTCTTCAGGTGCATTAGAACAAGTACTCTACTCTGCTAGGGGATTAAATGCAACTCAAGCAGACGGAGTTGATATTTCAATTTATTGCTTTCTGGGGCCAATATACAAGGGCTGTCCAGAAAGTATCCAGCCATGTAATATGACAAATAGAGGCATTAATGGCTGGATTTTTTCTGGACAGCCCTTGTATGTATAAACTATCTTGAATGTGCTTCTTAGCTAAGATAATACAAAGGGTTAGAATGGATGCCCGGAATTACAACTTTTTAGGGTAAAATGTAGAGATCATTATTTCAGGTAACCCAGATTACATGTGAGAAAACTGGGGCTCAAAGAAGGTAAATGATTTGCCCAGTGGAAGTCAGGAGTAGAACCCCAGTCTTCCTAGCCCCAGTTTCATGTAACACATCTTCAGTGAATCCGTTGATAAGAAGTCTCAGACCTTTTAATTAGATGTGAGTTCCCCAGCATGACTTTCTGTTCTTTACTCCCCTTATCATATTTCTGCCTTCCCTTCCCAGAAGCACTTTGACCTCCAGGTCAAAGGATTAAACCCCAGTGGAAGCGGAGTCTCACTAATCTCCTTGGGAAAATCATTTTCTCCAATGTCATCTTTGAGAGAAAGACTGTGCTCTTGTGGCAGCCATTTTGATTGACAAAGTTGGTGATGATAGCCATTTTGACATAAAAGAGAAACTGAATTTTGTTGACATTCATCTGGCAAGTCTAGCTTCTCTTCTTTCACTTCTGATGTTCTTTCTAATCATGACCCACATTCAAGAGCCATGCCAGGGCTCTAATAGGGTCTGGTAGAACTTTCATCTTCAAGCATTTTCCAGGGGGCTCTTGAGCTTCCAGATACCCTGTCTGCTGTACACATCTATCTGATTACTCTTGTGTCTACACAGGAATAATAAAAACTGGATTAGCACTCGGATTGCACAGTAACTACTCCCTGCATCTACTTGATCTCCAGTGCAGTGTTCTCAAATTGGGAATATTTACTAGGTGTGAAATAGATCACTATTCAGTATAGTTTTGTCTATACAAACTTAACTGAGATGGTCTTCAGTGAGTCACAGACTTAATAGCAAAGCCACATGCAGTGTCATAATCACAAAGTGGGAAGATGGAAGACTGGAAATTGTGTTGGATTTTATTTGATTATATCAGAAAAGAAGTAGGTTGGATAAGAAATCCAACCAAGGCATGTTAATGCTTCTGTCTCCCATAAGTGGTTCATCATGTAGAATTTGTGTATGGATTATCCTTAAATAACTCTTTTTATTGACAGAAAAACTCTATAAGAGGTCCACTTCACATGAGGGTAAAATACAAACCTTCCTAGGATTAATAGAGTCACCAGGGAATCATTACAAAATAGGCAATTGTAGGTAAAAACCCTTCTAGAAATGGCTTCTCTTAGGATGTGATTCTACAGTATAAGCTTCGAAGGATCACTTATAGCTAAATGCTCCTTTGATTTAGAGTTCTGGTAGTTGATTTCTACCACAGACTTTACCCCAGAATCATACAGCCTTATCAGAAAAGGCAAAGATTGATCTGGAGCTCTAAGAGCCATGATCTAAAGGTAGGCTCTTGTGGTCTTTGAAGGAATGATAACTAAGGCTGAGCCACTTTTATTGCCAAAGGGAAACTTCTAGGACCAAACCCTTCTATGAACTGATAGAAAAATTTGGGAAAGCTTTGGCCGGCATGACATGAGAGAACGCCTAGTCCTTACTGTAGCATCTGGTATATTGACAGACATTTTCTTTTTTTTTTAGATTTATTTCTTTTTGACAGAGAGAGAGAGAGGGAGAGAGAGAGAGAGAGAGATACAGAGACAGAGAGAGAGAGATACAGAGACAGAGAGAGAACTGAACTGGGGGCACTCCCCAGTTCAGCATGTGGGTCCGTGCGGGCCGGGGGCTGCAAAGTGAGCGCTTAACCCACTGAGCCATTCTGGCTTACCCTACAGATATTTTCTTGTGGGGTAGAGTTGGCAGTGGTTGGTGATGTCTTTTAGTAGAGAGTGAGTGAATCATTGGCCGTGGTGGATCACATAGTCATTGTACCTCCTTCCTGTTGTTACATAGATGGAGATGCCAGCAACAGAACCTCTCATAACCTACATAAAGAACACGTCTTTTCCAGATGTTGACCCATTACCCCTGTGTGCACTCCTTTATGGCGGAGATTTTAGGGAATCAATGGTGCTATGGAGGTTGCGCTCCACTTTGCTCTTGGTAAAACCAAATGATATTTTGCAGTCTCACAATGACTCAGTGAGTGGTAAAGTTTGGAAATCATTTTATGAGAGAGGCCACAAGCAAATGTTTGCTGATGTTAGTGCACTGAAGTTTGTGAATGACGTACATTCGTGTAAATTAGAGTAGATTCACATTGCCTATGGTCCTCTATAATTTCTTGAGCAGGGAGAAAGGGATACAGTTAATGACTTCAGGGAGGGTGGCATCTCACCTGAAATGACCTGGGAAGTGATTTGGGCTCAATAAAATTATTCACCAGGTGTTTTGGCAGAGAAATGTTTGAGGACCACAATATTAGGATGTAGTGTACTAATGTTATTACCCACCAGAGTATGTAACAAATATTTTAATGAACAACAGCAAATATTCCTTACATAAAGGCAAAGATGAACTATTTCTAAAATTCAGTAAATGCCAACCTATGTTCATTTGAGGCTAACTTATCTCCAAGATTTCATCCTTTAGTGAAGGATGAAAACATAAAAGATTCAGGAGTATAAGAGGCATTTACTTACCTTGCAGGGGACAACCATTCTGTGGCCCCACCAGCCTGGACTCTTAATCCCAGAATGCCAAACATTCTTAATCCCTTTTAGATGGAAAAACAGTATAGTCATATCTTTTTCATTTTGTTACTTTTTTTTTTTTTTTGGACACTTTCTGCAAATGGATTCCTTCTGTGTGTGGTTGTTTAAGGCAGCCAGAATACATAGCACTTTTGGCTTTTTTATTGGAGCAATTTTCAGTTTGCAGTTTGGAACTGGAGGCGAAGGCAGACCTCGTTGGTGCCCTGGTAGCTGCAGCCCCTCTTTTAGCATTTTTTCAAAGGGCACAGGCCAATCTGCCCATAATGAGCTTGGAAAGTGAGGATGAAGTTCCTGATAACATGACACAAATTTCTTTACTTTTGCTCCTTATTTCATCTTAATTAGTCCCTGTAGAAAGGATTGATTTTTGAGAGGCTTGTAGTGAACATCTGTTGGTATTCCTGGGGTCATTCTTAGCCTGTCCTGTGTTTGACATTTCTTGTAAAAGAGGAGGCATTTGTTCATATTGACATTAGCTGCCTCTGTATCTCTCGGTGGTACAGATGGTCTGTGAATAAAGACATCAAGCTAATAGGCAAGATGACAAGCTTCAATAGAGCTGGGGCTCCTCGCACTTAAATGGCAGGGCAGCATAGATTGCTTCTGCTGCTGCGGCTGGGGGCTGCGGGTAGCAAAGCATATGGAACAAGTTAAAAATGAAGAGGGATCCTGGAAAATGACTAGAAATCTCTCCCTGAGACCATCGGGGCTCTTATTTATTTATTTATTTGGGGTCCATGTAGTATGTCAAGCTTCCAAGGCATGCAAAGTGAGGCAAGAAAGGCAGAAATTAGATTTTCTGTCCGTCCTGCTACTATACATATATTTCTCTCCTCTGAATTGGCCAGGCTGATACTAACGGAGGTTTGCAAATCTCAGAAGGGAACTGTTATTCTAGCTTTCTGGGTGAAGTATGTTGATGCTCTTACTTCCATCAGGGGACAGCCACTCCTCAAGTCAAGAGGCTTGATTTATTTCCCCTCGTGAAACCACATTTTCCCAGAGGACCGCCAGGAAAGCAGTGCTCTGGAACCTCACGATTCTGTTTATTCCAGAGGTTCTGGGCTTTCTCCCAAATGCACATCCTAGATTATTATAATAGTCCATCATGGTTTTGGCATATGTATACTTATCTCAATTTATTTAAGTCCATTTATGTTTAATCATGAACCACCTATTAGGACAAAGAGGTTTTTCAGTTGACTCTTTTGAGTGGGAAATGCCACAGTTGGAAGGACAGCCTCTAGGTTTTGGTGTTGGGTGGACAGACCCCTATTTGTCTAGGTTTGTTTTGTTTTTAAATCAGTGTGACCCTTGAATTCTTTTAGCTCCTTTCTTCCCACACGCTGGGATCCCAAGTTTTTCTCTCCATCCTTCTTATGCACTAAGTTATATTCACAGTGCTTCTTTTCCTCTCCTTGTTCTCTGTCTTTAGTTCTACTACACATTTATTATTTTCCATTCATACATGGATGACATGTCTGCAGGTATGTGTTGATTTTTACTCTTTATACCCTACTTCAAGGGTGTCCATTCTTTTGGCTTCCCTGGGCCATATTGGAAGAATTGTCTTGGGTCACACATAAAGTACACTAACACTAATAATAGCTGATAAGCTAACAAAATCACACACACACACAACTTCAATATTTTAAGAAAGTTTATGAATCTGTGTTGGGCCACATTTGACGCTGTCCTGGACCACATGTGGCCTGCGGGCCACAAGTTGGACAAGCTTGCCCTACTTTGTCCATGGATGATTTCAGGTGACTAGTAAGAATAAAAATTGTAAAAGAAATGATCATAATAATAATTAAAAGCAGGACTTTACCAGTGCAAGGAAAAATGTTTTTAAAAGGGGATGATAACAGAGGAAATGCTTTTATACAATACAAAAACCAAACAGTACATACTGTTCTTGGTAGGTTAGTGTAGATCAGAATTATTTTGAGACCATACATATCAAGGACTTGAATCAAAACCAATACTTTTATGTGAAGGGGGAAATTATGAAACTGAGTACCGTAAATAAATGAAATATAATTCATTGCTTGTATGATTATTCTTTCTTTATTCTAGACATTAGTTAGTGTTGAGATTTTAGTATATGTCCCTCACCCTCACCACTTAGAGGAACTCAGCTTGCAGTTCAAGTAAATGAATTATGGTCTTGGGAGAGTCTTGTCTAGACAGAGAAGTGAAAGAGAAGGGAATAAGGAGAGAATGGAGATGAGTGGAAGGGAAGAGGAAGGAGAGGAGGAGAGTTTTCTAATTAGCCTGGATAATAGAAAGATTAATGAGATGCTCTAGTTAACGAGGCAGTGAGCTGGCAGAGGTAGTTGTTCCGTCTTTCCAGCTTATCTATGTGAGCTTGAGATGCCATTATGAGATGTTGAATCAGATATTTGAGGAGGAGGGAGACATGGGCTTCCAAAAGGCTGAGGCCAGAAAATAATTGACACACACTTGCCTAGAAATCCTTTGATTCAGGTCAGATGGGAACATGGCCCTGCCTTTGTTTCTCCATGATTGTTGTGTCCTGGCCTCAAATCTCAACTCTTCTAACCCCTAACTAGGTTGTCATGAAATGAATGAAACCTTCTCCACTTTCCTCATGTCTGTTCTTTTTGTTTGTTGTTTTTTCCTCTCAGTGATTGTGAGGAGTCATCCATCGTTCCTGCTTCCCCCATTATGGTGAATTCCCAAGGATGGGGACCATGTTTCTACCATTAGATTTAGCTTTCCTCTAGATGGAATCCACATCTTTCAGACTGGGAGCTCCCTAACAAAGGGACTCAGTGTCCCTTCTATTATTTTACAAGCTTCTCAAAGGAAGATTTTTCTTCTCTTCTTGAATCCCACTATGGTTTCCACTGAGGATTCTATATCTCTATCCCACAAATATTTGTTGAGTTTTATTATTATGTGTCAGGTACAGTTCTAGGCACTCTGTTCATGGAGTGAACAGAGAGAGACTTGAGTTCCTGCTCAAGGGGCTTACTTTCTTGTGAGAGGGAAGCAAGAGAGAGATAATAAGCAGATAAATAAATAAATATGAAGCAGGGTAACATGGACACGAGATACAGGAAAGTAATGCTGTTTCATGTAGGGTGATCAGAGGTAGCCTTTCTGAGAAGGTGACATTTAATGGCATGAACTAAGGCATACAATTATTTGGGCAGGGAATGAGAGTCTCAAGCAGAGGTAACAGCAAATGCATTTTCCCTAGTTTCTGGTGTTTCCAAGGGAGTGTGCATGACCAGGAGTAACGTCCTTAGGGGCCCAGAGACACCTGATCACCTCACATCTTAGAATCAGATGCTCCAACATCTGCTGTGGCAGATTGTCTCCTGTTTGGACTATGTCCAAACTCACTTGGCGTGAGCAGCCATTTTTAACCCTTTGGTGCCTTCAGGTGTCTTTCTCTTTTCATTTGTCTATGGACTCTTCCAGAACTCTAGAACCAGATTGTCTGGGTTAACGTCCTGCCTCTGGTGCGTAATATTTGGATAACATTAGGCAAGTTATTTCACTTCTTTGGGTTTCCTCATCTGTAAAGTAGAAACAATAGATGTCCCTAGTTCAGTTAAATGAATTCATACAGGGAAGTGCTTACAATATAGCCTGCTCAAAGTGCTACGCAATTGTTAGTTGCCATTATTGTGGTTGACTTGCTTTACCAAATAAAACATCTTTCTTATTTTGTAAGGACAGCCTGCTTTTCTTGGAGCTGCTCATCCTCTTGCTCACCTACAAAGTGAAGGATGAAATTGAATGTGGACTAGAACTCTAGGGTATTTGCCAGGCCCACCTTTCCAGATTCTAACCTGAGCCACACCAAGCATACCTTCGCCCATGACTGCAAAGCTGATTCTGTACAGATAGACCTTTTTCTTTCTCATGGTTCATGAAGCCACAGTCTTTTCTTCTCAACTGTAAGTTCCTCCAGGTCAGGATGGAGGGCTCCCCCTCTTTTATGTCTCCTGAATTACCTAGAACAGGCCTCAAAAATGCTTAGATTCGGGTGTTTTACTCTGTTATTATGGGTTCCAGAAAAATACTTTGTACTCATACTGTTTGGTATGTATTCTTTCCATGTTGTCCTGTTCTCATCTGTACATCTAATACACATCTAGTGCCCCTGCTTCAGTGGAGTCTGCATTGTATGGTGAGGAACAGACCTCAGACTCAGGGTTCACCCTGTCTGGGCTTAAATTCCACTGGCTCTGTGACTTTGGGAATAATTAAGAGGGTCAATGAGTCAATGCCTGTGAAACACTTAGAAAAGTGTCTAAGGAGTGGTCTATAGGTGTTAGTCATTGATTTTATTGTTGTTTACTATTATTATTGTTCACTGTCATTCAGTATATGTTATACAAATAAGAGTTCGAGAAGTCAGGTGGGTTAGGGGAGTCCTGGCTTCTCTGGAGATATATTACAGAGTGTATTCTCTCCCTAAATCATGGGTATGAGGCAGCACTTTTTTGTGTCTAAGAATTTGGTACTGATCTGAGCTACAGATTTTGGCTGCTGCAGATGGTAATGCCTCATGTAGTCATTTCAATTTTCTGTCACCTTCATAACTGTGGGTTTCTTGAGGATACTATGTCATCTTTCTGTGGACCTGAAACTCTGTGTCAGACTAGGGGGATCCGGAAAATATTTGCAAAATTAATTAATAACTTGTTTGATGGGTGGCTGTTTTGATGATTGGGCAGGTAGATGAGATGAATGAGAGATGAGCCTTCTGTACATTATTGCCATTGAAGTTATTGTTGTTATTTAAACTACCAAAGACGTGAGTCCTTTAGCTGTTTCCGTTGCTGCATCTTTTTTTTTCTCCACCCCATCTTTTTTAGCCCTCCTTTAATTCTTGCCCTCTCCCTTTCCTCTTTCATTTCCTCCTTGCTTTCCTCTCTTCCTGTGCCACCTCTATGAATGGCTCTGGAACTAACCATGCTTCTCCTCATCTGTTATTTTTTCTCTTTTATCCTTAATATCAAGTACCAAGTACTCCCCAATCCCTTAAATATCCAAATGTAGTGTGTTCACAGTGTGGTCGCCCAGGGGAAAGGGTTTTTTTGCTTCTTTCCTTCAGTATCTCTTCCCCTAGATGACCCAGAATCATTTGCTGAAGTAACAAGACGAGGAGCCCCCATCCTTTGCTTCGACACCCTCTGTGTCAATGTTTTGCTAACAGTCTTTGCCAAGTGTATCATGGCTGAAATCGATGCTGCCAGCACACATGAAACTCACACCTTTTCTCAGGCTGCCTCGCTCCATTTCTACACTTACTGCCGTTTAAATGTCACCGCTATTGAACAAACAGTGGAGTAATGTGTCGGGAAGATGGCTAATGCTATATTTTGGTAAGTTCTTATCAAAATGCCTCTGGCAAGCTCTTTGCCCTTGATAAAATGAATCCTCGTCTTGCTGGCAGAACTCAATAGTAATTATAGCAGGCCAAACCCCTGGCACTTAGGCCCCTGTGGGAGTCCTGACTCTGGCCTCTTTGGCCACAGAATCAATGGAGATTGGGCCAACGTCCTCAGCACCAGCAAGACTAGGTGGCTTCAGTTCTTTGAAATTGATCCCTCCAACCCCCACCCAACCCCCAGTATCTTTGAGAAGCAGTCACTTTTGGGGCTTCAGTTTAACCATCTGCGAAGTAAACTTCCACGCTCTGTGGGCCCATTCTTTGAGTGATCTTACCAGACCACAGTGAGTAATCACTCTGTGGCTAGGTCATGAACAGCCACTGGGAGCTGCTAGCCTCGTCGTTTTCAGCATAAAAGCATGGAACTGGGGGCATATTATTAGTGAAAAACTTAGTGGCATAATCATTATTCCTTGTGATATTTCAACTTAGCTGAAAAGAAATTTGTAGGAAATTCAACTTTTTAAATCAGCAATTTTAAGAACCTGGAACTCAAAGGGGATTAAAGTATAGATTATTTTTTCTGATTCAAATTAACTTTTTTTTTTTTTTGGCCTTTGAAGAAGGCAATATTCATTTCTTATATCTTCCTCCTCTGTCAACACTTAACTGATTTTATGTGTTTCAGCTGACTGCAATAGAAATAGCAAACAGTTTCCACTGAACTTCTTCCTGTTAACATGTTTTTATAGGTAGATGGAGGAAACTTAGACAGGTGTATATCTTTCTGTGTTTGGCTGTGGGTATGTGGAGAGGGTCTGGAGCATTTTCATT
The DNA here is from genome assembly GCA_004027555.1 of Craseonycteris thonglongyai. Classification (NCBI taxonomy): domain Eukaryota; kingdom Metazoa; phylum Chordata; class Mammalia; order Chiroptera; family Craseonycteridae; genus Craseonycteris; species Craseonycteris thonglongyai. Next base: position 18,711 of record PVKE010001752.1, read on the forward strand.
CTTTAGGGGCCCCTCCCTTTACTAGCCACAACACTTTTTAATAAACTATCTCCTCTTTAGTTAAATGCTGATGAAATGTTGTTTATGAGAACAGTTTGCTGTTTAAAGAATGTATATTTGGAAGTTGCATATGTGCAATAGGTTTTGAATATTTATTTTTTCTCAGTGTATCACACCTGAAATTATAAAAGTTTCTTTAGTAAAAAATGTTAAGCAGGCATTGATGACCAAGTGGTGGGAATCCAGAGTAAAATTGCCTGGCACGTGTTAAATCAGGAAACCAGAGTAAAGTGAAGCTGCGGGTGGGAAGAGTCCCAAAAGGTATAGGCTCCCTCTGATAGGAGGGTATGATGGCCTGAAGCGATAGTCTGGTTTCTGGTGATCACACCCTACATCATGACCGAACCCAGCAGGAGGGTCAGAGCTCCCAGCGGACCATCCCAAGGTGGGGCAGCCTCAGAGACTGTGCTTTTGTGAAGAACTTTCATTTCTGTGATGAGGACGACTTCTTCTCCACTCATAGCCCATGAACTTGGCGTGGTTTTTGTGTCCTACTTTTGTAGATGCTGTCCCTTGCCTCTGCTGAGTGAAGCAACACAAAGTCCTGGCTGTGTGCCTGAATTCTTCCGAGGGCGTAAGGAAAGGGGGAGTATACTAAAGCCCTAACTTTGAGAAGCCACCTCCCTTTTCCATATCTTCTCAGACAGCTATGGAATGCAATTGTGTGTTATACAAGAGAACAGAGTTCAGAACATCCACTGGGCTTTGATATTCAAACCCCACTCATGCAAGCTGACAGAGAAAAGGAATATCCTATTAAGAAATTCATGAATGGCCCCTGCGATGAGTTTCATGAGAGAAGCCAGGTCCGTGGCTGTGTGACCCCCCAGGAACACCGTGGATGTCCACAGTGGAGCTGGCTTTTCCATCCATCACTGATCCAATAGGGTGTGACTTCTCTCTTCTGCTCACATTTTAGAGCAAATACCATTCTCATACAATAATTTTGGGTTTTCTTTGTTTTTACTAATAATTGCAGATAATCCATAGGCATCCTGTATGTATTAATCTCTGATTTTTTTTTTTCTTCCTGAAGATACTTCTTTGTTCAGTGCTCTGTAGCTGTGGAAATTAAGGAACTACTAGTAGGGCCCTTTTAAGGGAGCGAGGGAAATAATTGCAAAGAAATCGGGAAACAGAGTCTGTTCATGCGGTGGGCCCTCCATCCCTCCCTCTGCCTGCCAGTTGTTTCACCCCTGTCCATTATGTCACTCCCAATGATCTGCGTCCTGGCTTCTGTCTCATAGCGTCCTTGTTTCTCTGCACTTCTCCCCCCACGGTATCATCTTTCCATCTTGCAATGCACTGTGCTTTGTGTTGTTCTCATGCAAGGGACCTCGTACACTGCTGACCAGCCTATTGGAGGGCTTGCTTTTAGTTCAGGTTTTCTTCTGAGCCATTTAGCTATAGACAGAGATGTGGAGTTGTGTGTATTAATGAAAAAGAAGCACAAGAGAGCTATGGGTATGACAGGCTGCCTGCGTGGAATTAGACAAGAATGCTCATGGGAAAAAGGCTCTCAGCATTCTTCCCGTTACCACTGCCAACCAAAAACCACCATGAGCAGAAAGTAGGGCACTGCTCAAACCAGATGCCTGGCTAAATGTTTCCCTGAAACTGGGCTCAGGGAGCAGTATGACTTGTCAGACTCTGTGCTCATAATGCCAACTACATGGATATAGAGTTGTTTGCTCACATGGGAAATGCCCAGTGGACACTGTGCAGCCATTATGAGCACTGACACTGGTTGAGGAGGAAGGCCACTGTGTGGCTGCACTATAGCCTTTGCGAATAGGAATAGGTAGATCTCTCTCTTTTTAATACTGGTATTGCTGAGAACCTTATGTTATCTTGTTTTCTAAAGCTAAATACTATCATGAAACATATGTGTGTGTGCAGTATACACACACACACACACACAATCACACAGAGTAGAAGCACTCTACTTCACCAGTTTTTATTTACCCACCTGGGTTACTCACCAACACTTGCCCCTCTTCCATGGGACATGCTGACTGATGCAGTCACACTGCACTGACGCTGCTGGCGGGCACTTCTGGTCCCACCAGGTGACCTCTATACTCAGCGAGAATCAGTGGAGTCTGTTCCCAAACCTACTTATGTTAGCTGTGTTTATATTGTAATAATGCAATTTAATTAAATGTTACAAAACCAATGAAATGTGAGCGTGCAGGGAATTTTTTTTTTTTTTTCCCCATGAAAACTAAGGTGAATGTTTTGGAAGGACTCAGTGAGATTTACTTTTAAAAAATACAATCCGCTAAGTGTGGGCAATGCAGCTGTAAAAGCTTGGGATAGAGTAGATTCATAAAATTCTAGAAGGAGTCTGTACCTCAGGTTGCTCTGCAAGAGTTTTTAAGTTCTATTTCGCCTTTAAAGAAAACAAAACAGGAGATTTTAGAAGCTACATGGGGAGAGTGGTTTGTATAAAATAGTCCATGCTAACCTGTAGTCAACAGACCATATGCAAAAGAAAGGTCCTAAGCCTGCATCAGAAGGGCAGGAAAGCAGTTTGACATGATTTAAAATAAAACAAAATGTTTAAGTACAGGTGTCGCATTTTAACCAACTTTTTTTTGTCGTTTTTTGTTTCTGTTTTGTTAAGTAGCTAACCAACTGCTGGCTCGGCTCACGGCATATAAAGTGCTCCTGCTCTAATAATTACCATAAAATTGAAGTCTGGTAGTTGCGTTGGGAGGAGCAAAGAGAGAATTGGCAAAGAAAATGAGTTAATTCTCCAACAACTTGTCAGCTTTTTTTTTTCCTTTTGCCATGAAGCTCTGGGTCTGTGATAACAGGCAAAGCAGACATGTTCATGGAGGTGCCCCGCATCCTGGGGCAGCGTTCTGCCATGTGCGCACCCCACGGGCATTGCACGGCTTCCAGAAAAACACTGGGTTGTTGGTGTGGACAGGGACACTGAGGAGCAGGAGCTTGAAGTTCTGTCAGCACTTCCCAGGTCAAGGAAGTTGGAGGTGTCTGTGAGCAAGCGCAGGAATCTTGCCCCTGACGTCAGTGCAGGGAGCTCTCTCGTCAACAAGAGAGCTCCCTGTTGCAGAAATTAAAAGCAAACTTTTGACTCAGAGAATGTGTGGGAAGTGGTAGCTCAGTGAGAGAGGCCAGGTGCCACATGAGCTCCAAGTCAGGCTGTTCCCTTGGCCTTGCTCATGGAGGTGATTGGTGCTCTGCTCCCGGATGTGGGCAGGAAAAAACAGTGTAGTGAAATCCATCACTGAATTTTCCCATCAGTGAAGATGCCCAAAGGCTCTGGGGCGGCTGTAGCCCATCTGCTAGTCGCATCCCCAGGTTCAAGGCCAGGAGCTTTGTGCTGTGGACATGCTTCTCCTTCATTTTGCCAGGAGCCCATCAGAGAGACGCCCATTAAAGGTGTGTAACCATTGGGCAGGACACATCCCATGCAATGACTTAGTTGGCTAGATGACCTCCTGTCTGTGATCCTGTACCTAACATCTGTGAGGGCTACTCAGTGGCCGCCAAAGGAAGACTCATATATCCAAGATAAAATAAGCCCTTTGTTGCAAATAAGAGAATCATAAATAATTTAAAGGCACTTTTAAAAATAGGGATGGTTCTCAGTGTCTCATCACACTTAGTGGACCTCTTTGTGTTGAACTCTTCCTGGTATCCCTCAGAAAGGTCACTGTTCTCAGGAATCATTCAGTTGGCTTCTTAACCAACACTGGGGGTGCTGGTGCCACCCAGCTCACAGATGAACCCTACTCTGGGTTCGTCACTCTCCCTCACTGTCTCTCATCTCCTGGACTCCCTTTACTGTGTTCCAGCTCCCACCTTCGATCAGGACGCTCCTCATCCTAGAAGGCCCACCCCTAAGCCTGCTGGGATTTTGCCTTCTCAGGCTTGTCACTTGACTTACTCTTTCACTCAGGCTATTGCCCAAATCACTGTTTCCTGGGGGCAGAATAGCAAAGGTTCAGGCTTAACCTTAAAATAGCCTCTTCAGTTAGGGATCATGATGTAGCAGGGTGGCCTGGGCATATGTCCTCAGCCGTGTCCCTCTCTCCTTAGGGGATGTGTACACCACCATGCTGGGTGGGTGAGGGTGGGTGCTAAGGACTACCCAGCACTCTTGTTCTCTCCTACTTCCAGGTCCTGCAGTTGAACCAGGCCAGTTTGTAATCCTCCTTGTCTAGGGGAGGGTGTCCGCTCAGTACTCCCATGGCCTGCTTCACGCCTTTCTGTGTCTGTTCCTTTCCCTCTCCCAGCATTCACACCCCCAAACACTCACACACCACACATCGCACACCTATCTACTGCTGTGCCTGCGAATGAGCTGAAAAGTGTTTTAGTGGGAAGTAGTCTGTGGTAGAAGAGTTAATAGCAAGGGCTCTAGTCCAGGCCACCTGGGTTCATTTCCTGGCTCTGTGTGCTTATCACCCTGGGTAAATTAACCTCTCTGATTCCAGTTTCATAGTATATAAAATGGGATAATAGCAGTACCTGCCCTATAAGGAGATTGTGAGGAATAAATGAGTTAGTAGTTGTGCTCCAAGCACTGCCTGGCTTACAGTGAACACTTGATAAACATTAGCTATTATTATCAGAATATCTGAATAATAGTTACTGATGCAGCTCAAATTTTTTTTTTTCCCCAGGATGTTTTTCAGAACTGTTGTTAATCAGCAGATACAAAAAACAAAGGGTCCAGGGAGCATAATCAGCATCACACCTGATGTCCACTTAGACTCACCCAGAATACTTTTTTAAAAACACATTTAGCTGTAAGTATTCATAAATTATGACATATGTCTAGCCCATTGACTTATTAGTAACCAACCCCACGTGGGCAGGCTGTTAGTAGAAAACCACCTCTGTTACTGAGTAATTCTGTATTTATATTTAAAATGTGTTAGAATTCGCTGTATCTTGAAATTTTAATTGGGGATTGATAGCAGGTTCTGATAACTTGTAAATGGAGACTGATCATTTGTTAGCCTGTGTTTTGATAAGTAGACTTTAATAAAAATTCTCTGGTCAGAAGCTGCTATTCAGTAACACTAAGCCAGACTAGGTTTTCCCCTGTGTGTTAAAAGGGGGTGTATTATTTCTTGGTAGACAGTGTGCATGACTCTTGCGATAACCTAGCCTGTCTCCCTGCCTCCCGTCTCCACTCAGCTTCGCCTGTCTATTATAATACAAATGGAGTAAGCTTCCATGGCTCTGATCATGTCGTTTTTCACACAGAAAAGCTGTGAGGGCCACCCCTTTGCCTACTAAAAGGGCCTGTTTATGGTCCAGCAAAAAACTAGTACAGGTTAATGGGGCAGGAAGCCTCCTTTTCCACGGCCCCCTTTCACTCTCAGTGCTTCTGCTGAATTGGACTACCCTGCTTGTCACAGATGCTCTCTGCTTGTCACTCCCTGAGCCCTCTCCATTCCCACCCACCCACTTTCCTAGAGTGTCCTCCTGACCAGCATGTCACAACCCTGTTCATTTTTCTTGATTTAGTGTAAAGCTACTTTCCCAGGAGTCTTTCCCTAATTCCTCTCAGCCAAACGTAATCAGCCCTGAAGTGTCACAGCCCTTATCTACCACCGTGTGCGTGTCACGTGTCAGGATGACAGTGTTGGGTGCATGGTTTTAATCAATAGAACTTTTTATGCTTAAGTCTTGCACATAGCTCTAAGTATCACTTTAGAAAAAAATTCTTAGTAATATGTAAAGACTTTGATGCTTATTGCCAAATTGCCTGTGAGGCGGTGTCAGACTGTTCATTCGCTGTTCTGCGTGTCACTGCCCATTTCGCCCATACTCTCTATAACCCTGGGTGTTATTTCCCCCCTGCCTTTGCTATTTTGATAAGTTAAAAAAACAAAACAAAACAAAAACCTTTTATTTTAATTCATGTTGCACTGTTCTAATTCCTACTGAGGCTGAATGTGTCAAAAAACGTGTTTTTTAACCATGCACACTCTCTTTGAATAGTCTGTTGACAGGTCACTTGACACTTTATATCATACTATATTTGTGAACTTGTCAGCAACCAAGGACCCATAGGATAAGCAGCTAGACTTTCAGACTCAGCCATTGTGCCTATCATATATTGGTACATAGTAAGCATTTGTTGAAAGACTAAGTGAATGAATATATATGGCTGATTATTATTAAGGTTCCACATTTTTTAAAGATTTATTTTTATTGTTTTTGACAGAGAGAGAGAGAGAGAGAGAGAGAGAGAGAGAGAGAGAGAGAGATACAGAGACAAAGATAGAAGGGGGAGGGCCCAGAACAGTTTTCATAGTTGCACATCATTGGTTTTTCTACATAGTTTTATTCCACAGGTGGGCACGGGGCTGCACAGGGCAGGAACTGGGCCAGGGTCTCACCTCGGTGAGAACTGAACTGGGGGCACTCCCCAGTTTAGCACATGGGTCCGCACGGGCTAGGACTGGGATTTGATCCTCTGTCCCCAGGGCTGCAAAGTGAGTGCTCAACCCACTGAGCCATCCTGGCTTTCCCAGGTTCCACATTTTTTAAAAAGGAGAATCTACATGTAGTTGTAGCTAGAGTCCAATTCAAAATACAAATCTTGAATGCAGCATTTATTATGATTACAACAGTGCCTCTCACTTTATACTCCCTCCATGTATGAGGTTGGTTGGAAGGGGCCCAAGGTTAGATTAGCAAATACAAAAAAGGATTGGAGTAGGAAGTTGTTCTGGGGGCAGTCCATGATTCTGGAACATAATATGCTCTGTTGTTCACACTTCTGGACCTCACCAAAACAGAGGCAGTGATCTCTCAGCCCGCAAAGCAAGAAGACAGGGCCGAGCAGACCTCTGCTTTGTGTGACGCATGATTTCAGCTGAGAAGGCATCGTGACAATTTCGGGGACTGATGTGAGGCTATTAGGACTGAGTCGTCTGAGATGGCAGCTCATTTCCTTGTAGAAAATGAAATCCAATAAAAGCTGGTTTATCTGGCATTCTATCAAGCAGAACATTTTTTATAACATCATATTCCTACAAATGACCCTAAGGCACTAAAAGATGAGATTCAAGGTCACTTTAGAGTTAAGGGTCTAATAGATTATTACTCGTTTTGAAAGTTGGTGATTGTGGTTTATGAGGTAATTTTCCATTCACTAGGATGCCTAAGTGACCACAAGCAAAGATTTTTGCACAGTGAAAAAATTTTGTGTGTGTATATAGGTGAGCACGTGAATGTGAGTGTGCATTGGTGTGTGGTGCTAAAACAGTGAGTCAGAGTCAGATAGGAGAGTGAAACTTACACTTGACCATTGATTCATCAAGATTCACCTATTTCACCAGGCAACAAGCACCTTCTGAGACTGACTTAACTTTGGAATTGTTTGGTTGCAGTAAGGGAAGTAAGAAAACCAAAAACCTTTTCAACTCTATGCTGGAAGTATTACTCAATCTCATTTCATAAAGGAAATCTGAGGTTGGATCCTTTTTTTTTTTCTTAAGTAAAGAAAGCAGTAAGTGGTTTCTTCCTTATGTGCAGGTAGCGCCCTGCCAACTGGATTCTGTTGACAGATAATCACCTGACAGCCAAGCCTTTGATGTTAAGCTTCACTTAGGCAGAAAGAAAGTTTCTCTGCACCTTCCTAGCAGTCCTGGGTGGTCTTGTCTCCTTTCCTTTCCCAGAAATCGGTGCTTTCAGGGCCCCATGTGGTGGTGGGGTCAGCAAACCCCAGGCCACTCCCCCATGTGTGAAGAGCAAGGAGGGGTTGCTGCGAACTCAGCTTAAAACAAACAAGAGCTAAATTAAAAAGAATGTTAAATACCGATCAGCTGCTTGGCTCCTGACAGCAGATTTAATTCTTCCCTCCTCTCACCTGACGGAGCTTCGCCTGCAGGGTTTGCATCAATTATCTGTCGACATGTAGAAAATGATTGATGAGCTGCCTGCGGCACTGGAGTACACTTTGTCAACCACTCATCATTTATACATCTTATCTCTGCCAGAACAAAAGATCGGGCGGCCGGCACTGAAGTTGGGGACTGGAAGAAGGGGAGATGAGAGTAAGCTATTGAGTGCCTCTAAGGGATGAGTTGGGGTAATAAGGCTCATGGCTATTGGTCAGCCAGCTCTAATCTCACCACCAGCTCTGGTTTTGCCAAAACTCTTTGACTGTCCCCCTCAAGAAAGGCCTAGGAGCCAAGGAATTGCATGCTGTTTTAATGACAGCACTGTCTCAGGGGGGCTGGGGAGCACAGCAGTGGTGACTGCAGCTGACCCTGTGCTTTAATCAGCCCCTCAGAAGGCAGGGTTTGTAAGCATCCCTGACAGAGATGAATCGCAGCCTGGTGGATCCAGCTTCTGAGACAATGTCAAGGGGAGCTGCCTAGGGACCGGCTGATTTTAGAGCAATTGGCTCATCTGTTGATGGTGGCCTGGGACAGTGAAATGCATGAGTTTTTGTTGTTACTGTTTTTAAAGTCCTGTTCCCAAAGCTGAAGGTAGGCCCAAATGTTTTGACTCAGATTAAGACAAAAGCTTAATGGTGATGTCGATGTCTTGTTTGTTACTCACCTGTGGCCTTGCCCTTGGGACTCAGCTCATGTTAATAGATGAATAAGAAGTATCAGTTTATAAAGGTCTTTCAGTCCTTGCCTGTCTTCTCTCTCTCCTGGTGACACTATTATAGCCACAAACCAAGGGTATGACCTAACAATTATTTCTAGGCAATAACTGCTGAAAATAGCAATTCTATTATGGGCTTATCTCTATTAATTCACTCTCTATTAAGGCATCCCATTTATTGATTTTTTTTCCCTTTGAAATAGAGGGTACTGACAAATATAAAGTCAAGTGACCTAGTTAAATAATTTGAGTGATAGGCCTAACAGACTTCTTGGCAATTGGTTGGGAAGCAGAGGAGAATTAAGGTAGAAAGCTTCAACTTTATAATATAATATGTGTATGATTTTTCCTCCAATAAAATTTGTTATACCATGTGCATTATTAAATGATAAATAAGAATGAAAAATGAGCATACCTAATGAATGAATGAATTTTAGAAGAAGTAGCACTATGAGGCAAAAATCATGTCAGAAGAGAGGTGAGTCCACGTAAGAAGATTATGAAATGGAAAAAAGAATAGTAGGAGACTAAAGGACGTCATAACCCAGAAGAATAATTCCATGGCCTTTGAAAGTTATAAAGCAATAATGCAAACCCTTTTATAAATGTTTCTTGATACCATTGGATAAAGGGTTATTATCTCTAGCTATGCTCAAGAGTTGGTAGATGAGATAACAGTGACAGGTAGACAATCATCATGACATCAACTGTTTTCATGAAACCTTTGTTAAGCGTGAATTACCTACCCTCATACAGAAGGACTCTCTTGGACCAGTGGACAAAGTTGGCCACTGCAGCACCCACGATGTCCACAAATTTTCCAGCGATGGTGGATCATCTATGCTGAGGGCTATAGTTAATGGCATCTCTGCCTTCTAACTCTGAAATTATAATCTAAAGAGTAGTTATAAAAATCTTAGAATCAAGGCCAGGCACACTTGGTTTGACACAAATTTATGAACTGTAAGAGACAACACCAAGTGAAGGCATGTCTGTGATCCCTTGAGGTAGATTATATTTTAGGTTCAGGTAGTAGCCTCATGTGCCACTATGAATGAGGTTTTATACTTTTTGTGCTTCTGATAACCCTTCAAGGTTTCTCTGCCTTGGTAGATGGTTACCTACTTGGCATTAGCCTTGAAAGTTTTGAAAGGTATTTGTGTTGATTTCCTGGGGTTACTGTAACAAAGTATCATAAATTGGGTGGAGTAAACAACAGTCTCACAGTTCTTGAGGCTAAAGTCAAAAGTCAAGATGTCACATAAATTATTGCACATAATGTATAGACAATGTAATGTAGAATTGTACACCAGGAAACAATGTAATTGTTATCAACCAATGTCACCCCAATAAATTTAACAAAAAAAAAAAAGAAGAAGAAAAAGAAAAGATGCCATAGAGTTGGTTTCTTCTAAGAGCTGAAGGAGAATCTGTTCCGTCCCTATCTCCTAGCTCCTGATAGTTTCTTAGCTTGTAGGTAGCATTCTCTCTCTGTTTTTATATTGTTTTTCCTCTAGGGGTATCTGTCTCTGTATCTAGATTTTCCCCATTTTTATAAGGGCCGATTGGATTAGATCATACCCGGATGACTTCATCTTATTTAACTTGATCACCTACAAAGCTTCTATTACCAATTAAGGTTACATTCACAGGTACTGGGGATTAGGACTTCAGTATCTTTTGGTGGGGGAGGGGACACAATTCAACCCATAACAGTAATACCCAGGAAGTCTAATGTGAGAAATTCCACCCTCTGTGCTTCATCTTGTGGGTTTAAGGCTTTGATTTCTACTTTGAAGGAGGAACCATGCCATACCTCTTCTAAGATTGAGCACATAGTAGCTACTTGATAAATATTTGTTAAATGAATGAAGAAGACTTTAACTTTGATCTTTCTTGGAAAAAAAAAAAAAAAGACCATTTTAAAATATTAAATTTACATTTCTGCTAAGAAAAGACTAATTTCCAGTTCATGAAGTCAATGAATTAACTCCAGAGGCATCATAAATTTGGAGAAGTGGTTTTCTTTCAGAAATGCATCATATGAAGCATTGAGTTTGGCCATGTATAAGGAATCTTCTTTCTTGAATGGCACCTCGGGAAGAAGAATCCCAGCTGATCATTTTTTCACAGGAGTCAGTACCTTGGGCTGGAGGTTTATCTTTTTGTGTGTGATACTTTGCCATTTGGGAGGGGAAAAAATCCCCCATTAAACACTTACATTGAAAATTGGTTAAAACTGGTTCAATATTTGACTATCCAGTTCAAATGCTGATAGGCAAAAGATATATTCAGCGTTGTGAGTAGACTATCATCTAGTACATGGAAGTGATTGAATTTTGAGTTATTAAGGAGGGAGTTTTTGTGTTTTCTCATCTAGGAACTTATGTTTGACTTACAGGCAGGTGAAGTTTTTACATATTTTTTACAACTAAGGAGCCAAAAAAAAAAAAAGACTGTATTTGATAAAACAACTTGTTAAAATGTAGGGATAGCAAAAGTTTAAAGATTAAAAAAAAATTGTTTACTTAGATAAAAGAAGATATAATGGACATTTTTATCTTTAAATTTTCTATAGCTTTACATATTTTGAATGTCTTTATAAAATATAGTTAATTTCTGCTTGTTGTAACCATATGGCAGATATAACATAACAGGCTATGGAGAACCAAGTACATCACGAGGCTCCGGCAACAGTACCGTGTGGTTAATGTCAAGGACACTACATGTCAGACCCCCACCCACCCTGAGATAGCATTTGTGACATGTTACTCAAAGGATAGTTGAGAAAGTTAGGAAAGATTCAGGAGGCAAAACCAAAACATGGTAATCAATAATGCCCCTCTAGTGTACTGCACAGTCAGGCCCCTTTTCACTTGGCTTTCTGAGGCCAACTTATTCTGAACCATTCTTATTCCCATGCTTTCGTTCAGGCTGCTGCCCACTTTGGAAGGTCCAGCAGTCTCTGCTGCTCTGCTGAGTTAATTTCTACTGATCTTTTGAGTTCCTGTTCAAATCCCAAGCCTCTGTAAAACCTTCTCCATACTTCACAGATTGATCCTTAACCTAAAATTCTTAGAGTTACTATCATACACTGGATGCTTATGTCGTATTAACCACTCCTATCTCTAATTATAAGCAGCTCAGCCAAGGAAAACATCTTGATATTAGACAATGTCTCAGTTCTTTGGCTGCAAATAATGTTGAATAATTGATCTCACTTGATGAAGAGTTGCTTAATGATAGCCCCTGATTATTCACCAAGATGAGGGTGAACAATGCTTTCCCATTGTTCATGCAGGTTAGTACAGAAGGAAAAGGCCTAGGGGAGGAATTTAAGGTAGATGGAATTTGTTGGCAGAATGCTATTTACTTGGTCAAATTTTCCAGAGGTGTTGGTACTTACTTCCCTGAAGAGGATTAAAAACGAGAAAAATCCTCCAGGGAGTCAGGAGAAGTGATGAGATGTGCTCTAGCTAGGCCATGGCTCTGTGAAATGGAATTTATACCATGGGCAGATGACATAATGATATTGCTTGACAACAACAGAAGCTCATAATAACAACAAAAAGAACAGAATGCATTTATTTGAAAACTACTACTTCAAAAGAAAAAAAAAAAGTAATCTAGTCCCTATAGCAATAAGAACTAAAGTTTGACTTGTGGAAGGGGTGAGGGATCTGTTGGGCCCCTGATGAGGTAGAGTGTCCCTTGAAGAGATTTGACCAGAGAGAGATTGGCCATCCCTGGGGATGGTGATTCTAAAGTTAAGAGCAGGAGAAAGATTTGGGGAGTGGTGAGAACTGAATTAGGAGAATGTTTTGGGAAGATTGTAATTTTAAGAAGAATAGCCCCCGGGAGTTGTGTATTACCCTTTGTAACTATAGACATTTTTCACTTTATAATTCCCTGTTTAAACCTGGACAACTCTAATTTGGAATTAAAAAATGATGGCTGAAACACAGAGCAGTGTTCTAATGATGAAGGGCTGCAATTTACAGACCAATTAGAATGGCATTTGTTTTCATTTTGCACCAACTTTTCTACCCCCAGTACACCCCTCAGAACACGAAAGTAGATTCCCTGGGTCCAAGGATGGTTTTCTGAAGCTGACAGCTGCTGTATGCCATGGGTGGGTGGGGACGTGTGGGACAGGGTCCAGGCAGTTTCCAGAGAGCCACCTCGTGCATTCTGCCCGTTCTATAGAGCCACTCTCCGTGCAAAACAATGCCATTTAACTTCAAGCTCTGACACGCTGCCTATTTCTATTTCACTATAAATAATCCACCCCTCCTCCTTTTACCTCCCCCAGGTCAGGCATTCCTCAATTATAGTCTTAAACCTGACCAAGCAAGAACAAATTGTGACCTTAAGATATATCTTAAAATCCTGCCTCATATTGGGACACAGAAGAGGTTTTTTTTTTGGCATTCTCTTTGACAGGCTGCTTGTAGATAGAACAGTTTTCCATAAGGAATTGAAATCATACATCAAATGTATTGTTTTATATGTAAGCCACTGGAGACCAATGAAAGCAGTTGGTAGAGCCCAAATACCATTACAAATAGATTTATTATAGTGTGTTTTCTCCCACCTTTTTCTAAAAGTTATTACTTTAATCTTAAGAATTTATGTAAGTATGCTTGTGGCTTTTATATGGTTTATGCATTCACTTTGGAGACTTTTAGCTATTTAGTGGCGAGGTGTTTAAAACAAGTGTTATCAGGAAAATAATTTTGGCTTTACATCATTTTTTTTATATTTGCCTCTGAATGCTACATATAGAATAGCCAGTTAGCAATATAAAAGAGTTATTGTGGATGTCACAGAAACTTATCTTTCCAGTGCCCTTTAGTTTGGTGTGTTCATCTGCACCAAAAAAGCAAGCAGAGATAAACATGCAATATCCTTTGGCTGCTTTTCTTTCTGAACTGTTTCAAAAAAAGAGAACATTAGGCTTCAGAGCAATCAAACGCACTCTAGTATACATTTGCTAAAAGGACTGGATTTTTTGTGGTGGGGGGAATATGAGGGAAGAGGCAGCCCCACAATAACAGAGCTGTGTGAAAATTTAAAAAGAACATTTCTGAATGATAGCTTAGAAGATGAATGAAATGATTGTATAAGACCCATCTCATTTATCATATTGATACTTCAACTAAATCATATTTAGTTAAAAAAATGGTGTTTGCATATTGTTCTACTTGTATTTAATGTTTTCTCATAAACTCTTTTTAAATTTATTACCTTTCTCTTTACACATATATACTCAAATGTTTATACACTGTAGATTGAAATATTCTGCATTAAACTAACTTTGATTTGTTATCATATTTTCTCTGCCTGTTGAGAGAAAAGAAACTTGTGAATCATTCCCAATATAATATGTTCAACCCAAATTGTGTTGATAAATGTAAAGTTGTGGTTTGTCTAGATCTTATAAAAATATTGTGTGTCCCTTTTGACCCTTCTACTTTAAAAAAATGTTTACCTTCTCATGTGGTTTAATTTCCGCCTCTGCACTTCCAAAACTTGATACTGATGGGGAACTTGACTCAAGTTTCTTTTGAACTTGTTTTGGAGTTGTGACAGGGTTTTTCTTAGCACAGAGGAATAGACACACCTAGGAAACCCAATAAAACCTCACTTCTGTGTCTAAGTAAGAGTTCAGGCATTGTCCTGCTGAAGGTGATAAAAATGGAAAGGCGGGTCACATTTCTTAGACCACATTGGGTTTTGGAGAAAAGACCTAGGCTTTTAACTCCCCCTACATGAGTGCTGAGGAAGAATAGTACCTCTCTGGGGATGGAGGTCTCTTCTGTTCAAATCATGTTTGGAAAGTGGATAACTGAAATCAATTTTCCGATTCTGTTTGAGTCATTTTCCAGAAAACCAAACTGTGGGTTTGGGTTTAAGATCTGTTCTGATCTGAGCCAGTCCACCCTTTTGATAGCAATGAATTACTGAAAACATTATTTTCAAGCAGTTTTAGTACTTTGAAATATACCTAGTAATGCCAACTGGTAGCTAAGGCATTGCCTCTAGGTTGAGGACCTCTTCTAATGATTAGTTAAAGATCATCTGAAATTGACATACTAATTGTCATGAACAAATGAATGTAGGTAGTATGTCAGGTCTGTGCTCCTCAATAGGATGAGCATTCCCCGCCTGATGTGTCTCACGCTATTAACTTGTTGAATAAACACTATTTTCGTAGTTGAAAGATCAGTTTTGTTTCAGCCTAATTATTTCACCTATTCCAGATTAGGGTTGGTCAAATCAATGAGAGCTTGTTATATTAGAAAGTTACTTGCGTGAGAGGTTACGGTCTTGTCACAAATCTCCCTGAGGTTGGACCTCTGTCCAACTTGTGAGTTCTTTTGTCCATCAGCCCCAGTGTGTGATTCCTTGGGAAGTTTGCAAACCAGAGTTTTACTTGCCCCTTTGGTTTTAGCTTTTGAACCATGACCTTGACTTCATTGTGTCTGTCCCCCTAATTCTATTCCGTCCATTTTGACCTATTGCTTTGCCCAGAGCTTCAGTGCCATTGTGTGTCCTAACTTCCACTGGATCTCCTGTTTGAATCATCATTGTACTTGCATGCTGTCCCCTCACCTAGACTACTCTTGAGTCACACCCCTTCTCCAGTTGGGAAAGTTTCAGAGGAAACTGTTAACTCACTTTTCAACTGGTCTCTATCCATAGCTCTTTATCCTGCTGAGCTGGAAGAGACTTCTGACTTAAAGGTCGATACAGGTAGCCATTTTTTTCTTCTTCAGGAGTTGGCTTTCTGTTAATGTAGATGTTTTTTATTTTTTTTAATTGACCTTAGTTGTATGGGATTGAATTCTATTTCTTGGTTTATGATACACTATCATCAATTGGTATATTCCCGGCTTTTAAAAAATTATATGTGTGCAATTACATATGTTTAATAATGTAAGAATGAACAAACCCAAGAGCTAGAATAGATAATAACCTGTTTTTCTACATCATCCTCTTCAAGGTAGTCATTATCTTGAATTTTGTGTTTAATATGTCCTTCCATTTTAAAATGGTTTTTTTTAGCATACATGTATTTATATACCTACTAATATATTGCTTAGTATTGACTATTTAAAAATTTTTATTAAAAAAAGGATGTCTGCCATAGTGAATGTTTTCTTTGAGTATTTACTTTTATAAATCAATATTTTATCTTATAAAGTTTTATTAATATTAAATGTTGATGCTTGTAGCTACAGTTTATTCATTTTCAACCCTGTATAGTATTCTATCATATTAAACTATTACAGGTAATTCTTCAGAAGAAGAGCATTGTGTTGTTTCCAGAATTGTTGCATTACTTTGAACAGTGCTTCATGCATCTCCTGGTGCACTTGAGCTAGGGTTTCTCTTGGAATACAGTTGCTGGATCTTTAGATTTGCATACCTTACACTTTGCTAGAAAATTCCAACCTGTTTTTTCCATAGTTGTTCCAGTTCCATATTCCCACCAGCAAAAAGATAGGAGAGATCTGGGGATATACATCCTTTACAACACTTTCTGTTGTCAGACTTCTTATCTTCTAACAATTAAGTGGGTTTAAAGTGGTATCACAACTCTAGAATCTTGGTTTGAATTTCCCTAAATAATTAGGTGACTTTTCCAGGACTGGTAGTCTACATTTCCTTTGCACAGTAGCTCACTTTAAAGCTGTTTGAAAAAAAAAATTTTTTTTTAAAGGACCATTTGCAAGTTAGCAGTCAAGATGTGATAACAATGTACTTTGAGAACAGAAGAAAAGTCATGGTGATAATGTGATAGAAAAAGCCTTGGCCTTGAAGCTGGACTCAGCACTTGGTCCTGGCTCCTCTGGTGATTCCCTGAGTGACTCAGATGAAGACGTCATTTCTCAGTGTTTCCATTTTTCTCATCTGTTAATTAAGGGTGTAGATCACTAAGGGAGTACTCTGGTCTAAATTTTCATCATTCAATAAATTATAGCTATCGTGTTGATTCAGGTGTTTATGTTTAAGGCATTTGACATCTGTTTTCTTCTGTGATATTTCTAATATCTAAGTGCCATAGGCAGAGAAAAGGTTCAATAAAAAACCCCAAATTTTGGCAGACTTCTGCATGGTGTATAGACAGGGTAACTGTGCAGAGACCAGGGAGTTCATCAAGACCATACGTACCTCCCTTCTGGCCTTAAAGCCTAAAATCTCACAATTACTGTGTCGTTGCTATAGATTCTTACGGGGCCTTTGGGTCCGCCAGAATCCTCCATTAAAATGCAAATGTCCCTGAAGGAGGTGGGGAGAACTTTTAAACTCATTATCACCTAAATCTTCCACTGGGATTAATTTATCAGATCCTTTCCCGTCAGACACCTGGTTGGAAACAGAGCCTGTGAGAATGGACACCTGGTTGATGTGGGGAAGCCTTGGAGGGAGAAGAATGGCTGTAGGAGGAGGTAGGATGTGCTCAGAAAGCCAACCAAGGCATCTTAGGATCTGGCCAGGTGTTACTCCCACAGGCTCATCTGTACCCAGAACCTGTGAGTCAAGCACACGGGACTAACGCTGTATCCTTGGAGGACACTTTTCTCTTAGAACTCTCTGGAAGAGCAAGTATAGAAAGGCTGCCAACCAGCAATGGTCCTTCCCCAGCCTGCAAATCACTGCTGAACGCCTCCCGGCTCTCTAACAGACGCCTTTGAGCAAGAGTTCTTTTTCATCCAGTCCCAGGTCCCAGCTCAGTCTATACTGTGGCCATCATGAGGCGTGGACAGGCCTTGTCAAATGACTTCAGCTGGGGCATTTCTGTTGGTGCCTCATCTGCTTTGTTTGACATCCAAACAACTCTTTAAAGATGTCAGCTCTGGCTCAGGCTCACAAAGGGCCCTGAAGGGTGACATTCAACACGTTTGGGCCTTCTCTGTTTTCCCTCTGTCACCCACACAAAAATCTGCCCTCCCCTCCTTTCTCAGGCGACTCCCTGGGCCCTTAACATGTCAGAAAGTTAATAAAACGCTAAGGCTGTCATAATGCAAGGTTAAATGAAGTCTTCAAAACCTGTCCATTCAACAGATTTGTGTGTGTGTCGTTTTCTGCAGCTTCTCTCTGGATACAGCTTGTCTCGATTCATGGACAGCAGAGCCGTGGGCCTTTGTCTTTGTTCACTGTTGTGTTTAATTCACCCCCTCATTCATTAATCATCCCTTTGCCTATTTATACCAGTGGCAAGTATAGCGGACACACTTAATGCTGGCTTTTGTTTTGGTGGCATCCTTTGTGAGGACCAAGGCAGAGCTAATTATTAACTGCGAAATGACATTAAAACTCTTCGATAAGCGCCAAATGCTGCATCCACTGAGACACAGTTTTGTTTTAACCTTTAAGAGCTTGTGGCCAGGCAACTGGGGTGGCTTTATTTAGCTGTGAGTCCAAAGGAGCAATGCAGTACTGAGATAATTAATAGAGGTGCTCCTTTAAAACTCAGCCAGGCCACCGGATTCCGGTGCTCTGAGCACCTCAGGAAGGCCCAGCTGGGGTGTCCCGACCTTATCAGCTACAGTAGGAGGGCAGCGTCAGAGAGGGGGCCCACGCAAGCAATTTCAGCCTCTAAGTTTACATTTCCTGTGGTTTGAAGATCTTTGTTGTCAGCTCAGGGTGATCTTTATAACTTCCAGCCTAACTCTGATAGTCCTTTTTACTATTAGACATTTTGTGAAGTCAACATTTTCATTATAATGATTTCAGCTAGTTAAAATAGCACAGGAATTGTCATCCTAACCTTCTCAGAGAGAGACCTGCCCTAATCATTTCCAAAGTAATCCCCCCGAGCCCACAATCATCCCCAGTCACCTTCTATCCCAGTACTCAGTTTTATTTTTCCCATGGCATTTGTCAATATTTGAAATAATTTTATTTGTTTACGTATTTCTTATCTGTTTGACGACTAAAAGAATGTAAGCCCCTGTATCTTTAGCACTTAGAATAGTGTCTGGCACATACCAGGGTCCAATAAATATTTGTTACGTGACTCAGTGAATGAATAAATGAGTAAAAGGGTGGAAGACCTTTTCCCAGGAAGGTAATCAGTCAGCCTTCTGTAATTACAGGCACAGGCTCCAACATTCACCCTCTGTGTAATCAACCCTGTCTTTATTGTGTTAACCTTCCCCACTATCCCGAAGCTAGTGCTCTATGTTCTACCCTCGGTCACTGTCCAGGGGATGCATGGGGCTTTACTTGACGTGTGGATGAAATGACTCAAACCCTGTGGCTTTGTTTCTAGAATGTCTACTTCATACCCTTCCCCCAATCTTCCCCTCACCTACACATTATTCTTTCATGTGAACAATTACTTGTCTCTAAGACAGATGGTTCTTTTCTTTGTCACTGAGTTGTGGTGCTGTCTTTGTGGTATTTGTGGTTTCCCTTCATAAATGGATTCATTTCTGAATTTTTTTCTATTTCATCGATCTGTTTTCTATTACTGAACCAAAGCCAAATGCTCTTAATTACAATAGAATTATAATGTCTTATGTGTGTTAAGGTTAATTTCTCTACTTTGTTCCTCTTCAGGAGTGAAGAACTTTGACTTTTCTTGGCCCTTTGGTCTTTTATGTAAACTTTAAAACCAAATGGTATTTCACCAAAAATCCCAGTGGGATTTTCAATGAAACTATATTTAACTAACAGATCAAAGTGGGAAGAGTTGAATCTTCCCATCTATAAATATGGTATATATCTTTATTAAGAGGTTTTTTAAGTGTACAATTTGATGGTGTTTAGTATATTCACAGACTTGTATAACCATTTTCACTATCTAATTTTGAACATTTTTAACCACCCCAGTAAGAAACCTAATACCGATTAGCAGTCACCCCCTATTTTACATTCCTGCCAGCACCTGGCAAATCCTAACCTCCTTTCTCTCTCTATGGATTTGCCTATTCTGGACATTTCATAGAAACATGCAGTCTTTTGTGATTAGCTTCTTTCACTTAACATGATATTTTCAAGGTTTATTCTGGTTGTACCACATATCAGTACTTCAATCCTTTTTATGGCTAAGTAATATTCCATCGTATGGCTATACCATTTTGTTTATTTATTCACTAGTTGATGGACATTTTGGCTGTTTCCATTTTTTGGATATTATGAATAATGTGGCTATGAATGTTGTTATATAAACGTTTGTGTGACTGTTTTCAGATCTCTCGAGTTTGTAGTCAAGAGTAGACTTTCTGGGTCATGTGTTAACTTTATGTTTAATGTTTTAAGGATCTGCCAAATTATTGTCCACAGAGGCAGGGCCATTTTATATTCCTGTTAGCAGTATATGAGAGTTCCAGTTTCTCCACATCATGCCAATACTTGTTATTTCTTATTTTTTAAATAGATATCCTATGGATTATCATTTTGGTTTTCATTTTCTTTTCTCTAGTGACTAATGACATTGAATATCTTTTTTATGTGCTTATTCTCCATATATATTCTTTAGAGAACTATTCAAATTCTTAGCCTATTTAAAAATTATTTGTCTTTTTATTGTTGAGTTACAAAAATTCTTTATGTTTTTTGGATGTTAGAACCTTATAAGATATATGATTTGAAAATATTTTCTCCCATTCTATAGGAGTATCCTTTAGATGGTATTCTTTGCACAAAATTTTAAAATTTTGATGAAGTCGAATTTAGTAATTTTTTTCTTTGGTCTTTTGGGTCATGCCTAAGAAACAAGGTCATGAAGACTTATACCTCTATGTACTTTTTTTTTTTAAAATATATTTATTTATTTATTTATTTATTTTTGAGAGAGAGAGAGAGAGAGAGAGAGAGAGAGAGAGAGAGAGAGAGAGAGAGAGATACAGAGACAGAGAGAGAACTGAACTGGGGGAGCTCCCAGTTCAACACATGGTTCCGCACAGGCTGGGGTCGGGATTTGATCCTCGGTCCCCGGGGCTGCAAAGTGAGCGCTTAACCCACTGAGCCATCCTGGCTTCCCCTCTATGTACTTTTAAAGTTTTGTAGTTTCAGCTTTTACATTTCAGCCTTTGGTGCATTTTGAATTCGTTTTAGTCAATGATATGAGGTAGGGAGTACAAATTCATTCTTTTGCAAGTGGAAATTGAGTTGCTCCTGCACTATGTGTTGAAAAGGCTGGAGTAGGCATCCTTGTCCGGTTCCTGATTTTAAAAAGATTTATACTGTTAGGTTTTTTTCCTAAGCTAATATTTGTCAGGTAAACTTATTATCTAATCTAAGAGTTTAAATCATATAGCAGGCTTTTAATTGGAATGTCAGTTCGTCTTGAGATCATGTTGTTCTTTTCATCAGGAGTATAGTCCAGAGACCTAATCCCAGCAAAAGGGATTCACGGTGACCTATATTTAGAATAATCGCCATGTGGGATGAATAGTGAGGACCTGTCATCACTCCCATTCATTGAAGTCGCTGTTCCTCAGGCTTGGCTGGCTGGCTTCTAGGTCTTATATGCCAACCTCAAATATTTGGAAGTGGCTACGTGGGCTGTTGTGTTCAGAAGTCTGCAGTTTCTCTGATGTCACTGTGATTGATTAGTGATATTTGACACCTGCATGAAAAAGGAGCTAGGCAGCATAGATGTATTTGCTGTGCTTGCCTAGATGTGTTTTCTCTCTTTCTCTCTCTCTCTCTCTCTCCCTCTCTTCCTCTCTCCCTCTCTCTCCTGTCATATCTGCACCCTTTTGCCTTAAATTGTCCCTGAATATAACCCCTTGCCTTTCTTGATCATTGGATTTGGCCATTTTCCTCTTTGTTTGATGATTGATTCTGACTCCTACTGGATACATCTCCTTTAATGTAATACTTACACAGCAGAGAACAAACCAACAGACTTTGCTAAAGTAAACATGTGTCTCTGACAACCCCGGTCCCAGGTATTTTGTTCTATTGTCAGATGGCACATAAGACCATGTGTTGGAGGCACATGTTCCCATTTGGAATTGGAAGATAAGACTGAGATATAGGATAAGTCTCAGAATGGCAATTAGAGCCTCTGGACCAGACAATGTCATAGTCAACCTCTGTGTGTCTTCCACAATAGGCACAGTAAGTGCAGTGAGGGAGATGGGGCTTTTTAATGAGTCATGTAGGGAATAGGGTTTATGAGTCAAATGAGGCTTTTCCATGTCCCCGAGTCTCACGTACTATTGGAGTAGATAGCATCTCAGGTTGTCTGGAGAAATCCTTAGGAATATGGTCTGTGGTACTAATATTGACCATTCTGAAAGCTTAAGGATCTGTCTTTATGACTAGGGCACTTTTAATTTCCTCTTAAAGATCATGGTAGTTGAAAGCTTCTGATACATCTAATTAATTAGGGTACATATTCAGCATCAACAAGGTAGAAGAACTTCATTTCTCTCTCATTGCACAGTCCAGACATAAGCAGGACTGATGCAGTGGCTCTACCATGTTAGGGACTCAGTTCCTTCTAGCTCTTTTCTGTGCTGTTTTGATAATCTTTTTGGTAAGGGAGATTCACCCTGCTACAGCTGCATTCCAGTCAAAAACAGACAAACAAAAAAAGGTGGGGTGGGGAGAGCATAACTCTTCACTTCAAGGGCATTGCCTCAATGTTGTATAAAATTCTTCTGCCCCAAGTTCATTTGCCAGAAGTTTTTTATGTAACTATATCTAGTTGCAGGCTCCCTACTAAAACGTAGCAGTTCTGTTACTAGAGAAGATATGCATGAATAGGTATTGGGGAACACCCAACAGTTCGTGCTGGATGATATTTTGTTAAATAAATGAGAAAAGTTACATCAAAAGAAAACAATGTGGAAATAAATGACCCTTGATCAAGATCTTTGATAATCTTAAAGGAAAAGAACATGGACCTGGTTGTATTGCCTTGGAGATACAGTTTGCCAGCAGTAACCTGAAACCTAGGATGGGATGGGCATGTCTGAAATCTCTCACCTCTTCTCCCTAAGGGCTCTCAGAAGAGGTGTTTCTGTTACCTAAGAGGGATCATCAGGTGCTTATTCTGCCTAAGGACAGAGTTCTACTACCTAGAAGCTGTATTATAGAGAAAATAGATTTGAATAGTAGACACTACTTGCCTTTGCTAATATCTGGATTTTCTTTCTTTGGGGGGGCTGTGGTATAAAGAGCCCCCTCTGCACCTTGAAGTGTGACCCTCCTTCTCAGATGAGGTCAGCTTGGAGGACTCCTTGTGCTTTGCAATGGTGTAGTCACATCAAAGTAATGGGATTATTACATGTATGCCTTGGAGAGTCACTGAGACTCATAGATGGTCCCGTTTTGTTATCCTGGGATGCTCAGAATCTGGGATTTCTTGTAATGGTAGCTTAACCTAGTCTATTTTGACTTTTACATTTAGTACGTATTTGCTAGCCTCCAGGCATGAGCAGAGCCATCAATTATGGTATCCTAGAATAAACTAGAAATAGGAAATGTCTCTGCTCTCAAATACCTTATAATGTGGCTAAGTTGTCCAAGTATAATAGCAACTCAAGGATACTTGTAAGCCAAGTCTAATGTAGAACTGTGTTCTGAAAAGAGCGATTAGTGTTGGATGTGGTTCATCTGGGAAGACTTCCTCTAAGAGAGAAAAACAATCACTTTCTCCATCTGTACTGGAAGAAAGTAACTCAAACACAATCCAGGAAAAGAGGATTTATGCAATGTAAATGGATAAACCTGATAGCCTCTAGGTAATTGAGTGTCAATGTTATCGTGCTTGGGTTAATGGGGCCCTTTAGCTACTTGTCTGAGCTATTTCTACTAGAAAGCATTAGAACCAGCCATCCTCAAGGTCTCAAAAACCCTAAAAGGAACCTCTTTGGACCTTAATAGCTTGAAGTAATTTTATGGGTTATGGGGGGAACTCATATAATAGTTATACATTTCCTTTCTCTCTCTCTCTCTTTTTTCTTTTTTTGCAATATTTATTTATTTATTTATTAATTGTTAAATTTATTGATGTGACATTGGTTGGTAAAAATTACATAGGTTCCAGGTGTGCAATTCTACATTACATTGTCCATGTATTGCACTGTGTGCTCACCACCCAGAAAGTCAGCTCTCTTTACACCACCATATATTTGATGCCCTCTCCCAACTCCTCCACCCCCCCTGCGCACCACCCACAAGTGACTTCTAAACTATTGACTGTCCTTGAGTCTTTGTCACTTGGCCACCATGATCCTTTCTCTTATATGGACAAAGTAGACTGTTTCCTTCATGAATGAGAGCAAGCTGAAGCATTTGAATTGCCTCCTTCATTGTCCTTTCAGTGTCATAAAGCATACACAGAAACAAGAGGGTGGACTGGGGGACCTCTGATTTCTGACCCTTCTTCCTTGAGCAGCCTAATCTGCTCTATGAACTGCCCTTCTGATAGGTACTGCCAAGAAGAGTTATGGAAAACATAGGCTTTAACCAATATTCAGAGACCAATGCGAGACCTTGCAATCCCTGAGTTGCATCTTTGATTTATGGTATTAGAGGAGAGTTGTGGGCAGTTGATAGAGATTATTCATGACAGCATTTGACGTGGTATGGCATGGCAGCTGGGGACCTAAGACATAAGATGACAGAGTGTTAGGCTTAGATTAGGAAAAAACAGACTATTGGACATTTATGGGACATCTATAGGAGAACAGGTAAGGTTAGATTTCTTCCAATGTATAATTTCTGTTTCTTTAGAGGCTTTTTTTATTTAATGCAGTAAGTGTCCTACTGCATGGCCTTTCATGCTGGATTACACACTCCTCAAGGGCAGGCAATTAATGCATTCAACTCTGGGTTGTTGGTGCCTAGAGGAGAACTTGACCCATAGTTGATGCTCAGTTCATAATGGCTGTATTAAACTGAACTAACTGGAAGTCTTTGGAAAGGAGAAGACTGAAGTGTCATGATCAAGATCTTCTGAATTCTCTGTGGGATGACTAAGTTGAAAGGGAACTTATTCACTAAACCCTAAATACTGAGTTGGGAGACTCCTCTTTGAAATTGGATCAAGGTGAATTAGGAATTAAAAGAAAGGAAGAAAAAAAGATGGTCTGATTTCCACAGCAGGAAATAATTTATTGGATCTCATTTTGTAATATGTAATAGTGAAAAAGAAAAAAAAAGGCTTTTTTCAAAAGTATATTTTAAATCATGGAATGAAACAGCTGTAAGCAGACACTAA
Organism: Craseonycteris thonglongyai; assembly: GCA_004027555.1. Classification (NCBI taxonomy): domain Eukaryota; kingdom Metazoa; phylum Chordata; class Mammalia; order Chiroptera; family Craseonycteridae; genus Craseonycteris; species Craseonycteris thonglongyai. The sequence goes on from PVKE010001752.1 coordinate 43,576, forward strand.
ACGATGCTTTGGTGTGGACCTCCACGTTTGGGTCATCTGAGCTTGCAATGAGTCCTTCTGTAGCATCTGTGATAACAAAAAACAATTGACTGGTCAAAGTTTGTCTTATTAGTGGGACATTCAGAGCCCTCCAAAAACTATAACCTCATTTCTCCCCAGGACTCACATGAATTCCATGTCCTGAAGATTTTGATCCTGGAGACACATCATACTCTGGACAAACTGTTATTTTTCTCTTTGCCTTTCATGCTTCCTTTCCCCCTTCTTTCTGTTAACTTTCATTCTTGCTTTCCTATGTAGTCTTCTAAACCAGGTCCCAGTGGCCTCCACCTTCATACAGACTAGTTGAAGGTTCATACTCTACTGATGTCTTGCTGTCAACCCCTTTGAGTTATATTTATATTTTTAGGCACCAATTTTATTTCTACAAATTTAAGGATAGGAAGTTCACGATCTTTTGTGATTTAGCTTGAGTCCCCAGCTCAGGGTCTTGTAAAATAAAAATTGATAATTTAAAAAAAAGAGACAGTGCCACTAAGAAGTAATAGAAGACATTACTAGAAATGCCAAAATTAGTAAGTTATGTCACGACTATTAGTATTTCTAAAGATACAACCATTTAAAACAGTAGATTCAATGGATTGGCTCATTGAATATCAAAGCTGTGAGAATCCTTGAAGATCATCATGTTGAATTCTCATCTACTGCTGGTGAATGTGGAACACTGAGGCAGTCTATTTAGCAATAGTTAAAAATGTTATTCCTCCCAATAATCCAGCAATTCTCACCCATAGAAAATATCCTAAAGAAGCTTGCATATATTTATAAAATAACATTAAAATGTCCAGTTTAACATTTATTTTGTAAAAAATTGGAAGCAAAACAAATGTCCATCCATAGAGGATTTAATAAAATGCAGTCTGTTAATGAGGTGGGACTCTAGACAGAAGCTAAAATAGATCAAGGGGAATAGATCTCCACAAATGTGTCACAGGGTAAGTAGAAAAATCTATTCAATATCATACTATTTTTAATGAAAACAATAATATTATTTCTGGACATCTATGTTGTAAACTTTAAAAATTAAGTTGT
>PVKE010001752.1:44767-52267 GCA_004027555.1 Craseonycteris thonglongyai
CGCTCGCTTTGAGGCCACGAGGACCGAGGATCGAATCCCGGCTCCGGCCCAGGCAGGACCCACATGCTGAACTGGGGAGTTCCCACAGTTCGGTTCTCTAGCTGTCTCTGTCTCTGTCTCTCTCTCTATCTGTCAAAAGTAAAATAGAAATAAATATGCACTGAAGATAAAATAATTACTCTATAAATATAAAAAGATAAAAAAAAAGAATATATTAAAAATTAAGTTGTGTATTTTATCTTATTTCATTATTTATTTTATTATTTTTTTTATTATTTATTTTAATGTTAAATTTAATGGGGTGACATTGATTAGTAACAATTAGACAGTTTCTGGATGTACAAATCCACATCACACCACCAGCATTATGTATTTTATTTTTTAATTTGGAAAGTATGAGGCCTTTCCAGCCATAAATGTCTCTGTTTTTCATATTATGTGGCTCAATACTTTCTGAACAGTCCTTTATTATTTAGCATAATAAAGTGATTATGCTAAAAAGAAAATAAGCATCTAACATTCTTATTTTAAAGTGCAGAAATCACATCAAGAGTTGTGCTGGCTACGTGGACAGGGTTTGGGCCCTACTATATTTTGAACAAAATAAATATTAAATATTTTTTGGGATGATAAAAAAAACTGAATAATGAATATATTCTACCAGGAATTGTAAGTTTTATAGGTACAATTATGGTATTGTGCTTATATTTTTAAAGGTAGAAATCCTTATCACTTAGAGATACCTAAGTGTATGTATAGAAGAAATTATATGATGTCTGGGATTAACTCAAAAAAATGTGTTTGGGAATAAAGGAAATAGATGGAGGTGGGTATAGTAGAAATGAAATTTGGTGTGTGTTGAGTTATAGATACTTGGAGGTTTTTTATATATAGTTGCCATACTTATGAATACAATATTTTTGAAAATGCCCACCAAAAAAATTTTTAAATGGACCTTGTAGAAAATAAAGTTCTAGGAAAGACATTGCTTTTTGCAGTATGTTGTACTGAGACTATAATTGGTTGGACTCCTTGGGTTATTCAGAGTAAGCAAGAAATACATAAACAGGTTTTGCTTACAATTATTTTCCTACTAGAGAAAGTTTCATAAAAAGAGTTAGTTTTATATATCAAAAGTAGCCCATAGCTGAGCCATCGGTTCTATTCTAAGTGTATCTTAGATTTCTTTTTCTTTCCAAACACGCCAAAGTAGCAAAGTGATGTGATTGAGAGCGTAGGGCCTAAAACAGTCACAAGCAACCTCGGAAGGTGAGAGGTTACTCATTCCAACTCTATGATGTCCCCGAGAAACTGTTGTGATAAGAGAAAAGACTAAAAAATAAATGAGAGATAACTGAGATAATAGAAAAAAAGAGGGAAATAAGACAACACTCAACTCTTTGGCTTGAGAAATATGTTATGCCAAGGAAGATAAATTGAAGAAACATGAAAAGGGAAAGAGATCTTGTCTCTGCTTCATGTATTTCTTTTTAAGTGAATGAGCAGTAATACAGAAATAAAACAGTTCAAAACGGAGCTTTGTGCTCAGCCAAAATCATGGTTCCTAATGATTTTCAACTTTGGCAGAAGTCTCACACGTTGTACTTGAGCAGTTTTCTTGATTTTGAATTATACATGTAATTCATCCTGATCAGAATGTAGCTGGGGAGCCAGAACTCATTTGCTGGTCCTGTGCTGTAGCCAGTCTGCCTTCTTCTCATCAGAAATGTCTACACTGTCATCAGTTTGGACAGTCTGGGAAACAAACAAGTCAAACTTGTAAAATCAATTGTTCAGAGTCATCTTGGTGAATAAATTGTAGTATTACATATTTTCTTATTCTACTGGGCTGTTTTAGTATTAGAAAGACACACTCCAAGGCATTCAAACTAAAAATGCATGAAACAAATGAAGATGGACAGAGGGACACTGATTAGGCCAGGGGTCTGTTAAGTGTCCAGCTGGCCTTCCTGCCTTGTCTCTGAACAGAACAGAGGCAGATGAAGGGGAAAGAGATAGGACTAGGACTAGAGTTGGTGCCTTAGAAAATTTAACCAAAAGAGGCATCATTGTTGTTGCTGATTCTACTCAATGAATGCAGTGGAAAGATTCGTCACTTTAAAAAAATTTTAAACCTCTGAATAACCCCAGCTGGTGGGTCATTTCTGCCAATCAATCCCATGCAGGGGTTTTTGTTGTTGTTGTTGTTGTTGGTTTTTTTTTTTTTTAGATCAAGCTAATAACCCCAAATACTAGTCTATTCTACAAGTATTATTTGTGTGTTCTTAAGTTATGTAAATGTACTCTGTGTTGTGTTGTTTACTTTGGGATAAAACTAAATTGTTGTAGAAATATGCTTTCAAGAACAAGTTTGTTTAGAAAAGTAGATTGATATGTAGGTAGTAGATAGGTAGGTAGGTGGATGGATGGATAGATAAGGACAGGGAGTGAGAAAGGGACAGAGAGAGGAAAAGGAAGAACAAAGGGGGCAAGATCACCAGCAGAGTCAGACAAACCAGTGGGTTCCCTTCTGGAATCTCCCATTTACTAGCACTGTGAATTTGGGCAACTTACTTACTGTAACAAACTTCTTTGACTCTCAGGTTACTTACTTGTGTAGAAAATGCAGGCAATAATATCTGCCTTGCTGGGTTGCTAGAAAGATTATAGACAATGATACTTTTCTAAAAAGGAAGAAAATGAAATGGAAAGATATGTATTTTTAAATGAGATATCTCCCCTTCCTAAAGCAAATATATTTGTATTCTGTCATTATAATTCCAGGTTTTGGTTTTATAAAAAGTTCAGAAGAGGCCAAAAGATAGTTCCCTGGTTCTAAGTAAACACATGGGAAATTATGTTAATAACATTAAAATTTGAGATTCTTGTGACAATAGTGACATTATTGGAATAAAAATGGCAGTTCACTCAGCATCTCCTTGTAACTGTATCAAAGAAAGACTGTTGTAGCTTTGTTCTCAGTGTGACCCACTGGGGTTTGGCTGCTTGTTGATGGATATTATCATTTCTAATGTCAGTAAATAATGTGATGTCAGATAAATGACCCATTTCCTTTCTGTGGTATAAAGCTCATTTATCTTAAGGAGCTTGAATGCGTAGAGAAATCTGAGTGGGACCAAATGTTTCCAAATGTGCAGGATGGGAAATATCTTATTAATCCTGCTTAACGTGAGTCCCAGGCAGTTGGGTTCAACTCTCTGAATGTACATCTGTTAAATCAATGAAAGTATCTGCTTTTACCATTGACTTTGTTTTACTGATTGGAGAAAAACAGAAAGTAAACATTTTTTAAACTTGAAAAAAAGTGATGCTTACTCATGAAGTATTACTGTGTGTCTAGGAGACATCTTTCCACATAGCTCATACTTGGCTGAGCCCAATCTATTGCTGCTTTAAGGAATCATAATAGCATAAACTTAAGTATCAAAATAGTTGAGTTTTAATTGACTACCATTAATGGCTTTGGGGATCACAAAAATAAGCAATATGGTAGAGTTAAAAAGGTTCTGGGAGCATAACAAATTCTCGTGATTTAGATTTTTGGGCTATAGTATGATACCTTCCTAAGATGACCACTGAAAAGCCCACATCTTTTATTTCTGAGGATGAGCTCATTTTATGAGTCCATCATCTCTTTTTTTTATGAATATACATTTAGCTAAAACCACTGGAATGCTGTCTTATGTGATGGGAAATTTAGTCAAGGCAAAATGAGGACAAATTTGCTTTTCTGGAGACCACCAAGTTGGGCGATAATCATCCCACTGAGTTTTTCTTAACATTAAAGATCACTGTAGGGCATTTCCTTCAATAGCTCTCTTCTAAGGCCATTCATGGAATCTTGGAGAACCAAGACTAGGAGCTCTTTAGAGATCATTTAATGCAAATGTCTATTTTTTTAAATGAGAAATCAGAGGTAAGGAATTTGCTCTAGGTAGGTCATAAGTTAGTTTGCATTATGAGAGATTGAACACAAAGGTTCTCTGTCCTTACTAAGACAATGTCTTGTCAGATACTTGTATGTCTATAAATGATTTGATGATTTAAAAATCTCAAAATTATGTAGGTTTATCCTAGTCAATTCTATCAAATTATAGAGCTGGCAGGGAGGGTTGAGAGGTATTTATTTTACTCTCCAATGAGTAGTGTCTGTTTGTTTACCTGTTTTTCTAGACTAGGGTAGGAAAACTAAAGCCTCTAGGCCAGATATGACTAGTGGCCTGTTTTTGAACATCTAAGCAAAGAACAATTTTTATACTTTTAAAAGATTGTTTTAGAAAAGTAGGATATGTGAAACATGATGAAGACTATAATATGTGGTCTACAAAGCCTAAGATATTTTTATCTGGCCCTTTACAGAAAAATTTTGCTGATCTCTGGCTAGAATATTCAAAAAAGGAGACTCTGTGACCTTCCTTTTTAATCCCACAATACTATTTTGTTTTGTTGTTTTTTATTTTTAAAATAAGCATCTCAAATTGCAGGAAGATAGAGGGTCCAATTTGAAAGTATGCCTGCCTGGGACCAACATTAGGAGTAGTGTTTTGTCCTCAGGAATGATCCACCTGCTTTATGAATTATAAACTAAATACTGAGCTGAAACCTGGGCAAATATCTCTCTTCTGTCTTCCACAGAGCTTTTGCTGACTGTTTAGCCACAGGATTTTGAATTATATAATTTCTCACCAAAACCACATCCATTTCCTGAACCACCTCAAAATAGCTTTGAGCTCCAGGAAAATCTGGTTAAAGAGTTCATGTACCACATTACTGGGAACCCATCCGGGTCATGCTGGGTTTCCCATGCTGATTGGAAGGCCATGATTTGGTATTTGTGCAGAAAATATGTTTTGTGGGTAGAATTACACACTGGAATTCTTGTGACTTCAATTTCCAATTCTGGGCAGTAGCTGTCTTCAGCTTCTTTGCCACTGCTGGTTTGAACAACTTTGTTCGAATATAAACATTGTTCTAGAACTTGGTGATGAGATTTAGCAATTTTTTTGAATCTGGTAATGAATTTAAAGTTTAGGAAGTTCGAAGATGAAAATGGCAAGAAAAGGAAAAGAAAGAGAGCCTAGGGTAGATGAAAACATGTTCTAATAGTGTTTCTCAACAAAAACTGTCTTTTTACAAAAAGGTTTTTAACATATTTATGTGGATTGAAAATAAAGTGTGACATCAGGAATTCCTTTAAGAAAGGATTATACAGTTGTTAAGGAACAGAAAAATATTCACCTATGCACATCTTACTGTGATGATTTTTTATTAAAAAATCAATGTAATAACATCAGATATATTTATTTCCTTCTTCCACACATTTTTCTATTTCACGTTGCTAAAATTATATCTTATTTTGTCATTGACTTTGGAATTCTGAAGCAAATATGCATTCCATGAGCCTCACTGTTTTCTTCTTGGAGCCAATGCATAATATAGAACAAAAACAAACTTAAATTAGAAAGGCGTTCACTATATAGCTACTTTATGAATTGTGGATGACCAAGTAGAGAGGAAATAAAGAAGTCCAAGGAGGAAAACTGATAACAGGTATCAAGAAAACTACTGATGGTCCAACTCCTTCCAGGATGCTCCCTAGAAATACTAAAATTATTAACAATTCAAAAATCTGTTGCTGATACAATTCTTTGGCATAAAATTGGATCCTGTTGCTACAACTAACCATTTCTCACTGTTTTCAGTTCCCAGAACAATTCGGCTCTAGGAAGTATTGACAGTTATGTCTAAATCCATTCTAGTCTACATCCTGTGAGGAATATTTCTTAAATACTCATATAGTCACCGTAATCAGAGCTTCTGAAATGTTCTTTCTCTCACAGATTGCAGTGCCTTTTCCTGCAACCACTCCCTGTTGGATCCTCTCTTTAGCCCACTGTTGAAGCAGCCCTTCCAGTAAAGCAGATAGGGAGCTGGTATTCTAGGACTGATGGTTAAATAATTGATGCTCTATATTAGCATTTCTGAGGTAAAGGGACATGAATTTTCCTCAATGGTCATCTGGGAAAGAAGCAAGGTTGGTTTAATTTTTATGGTAAATCTGTGGAGGTCTAGTCATAGCCAGAAGGTTCTTTTGGATCATGGGACTTAGGAGAAAGAAAGTTCCAGGTTCTGTCAAATTCAAAGCTCTAAAGATGGTAGAACAGTTTGATGAGGAAATCGAACGTAATACAGAAATGATATGTGATAAGAGAAGGTCTCTTATTGTCATTTTTGGAAGGACAATTCTTCAGGGTGTGAGGCCACCGCATGCAATCTATAAAGTTTAGTCTCCCAGTTCTGATCACTTGCTATAGGTAGTATTCCACAGTCATTGGAACAACCAAGAAAATTCCCACAATTATTTAGTCACCTCTTAGTGGAAAAACAATGCCTCTGGTTGAAAACCACTGTTATGGCGTCACCTCTGGATGATGGCCATTTTTCCAATTAAGTTTTCTGTGGACTGTGCTTTAGGATATCCAGACAGGAAGCTGAAAGGTGAAATAATCAGAAAGTTGAGCTATAGACTTTCAACCATTGGTTTGGCTGATTCTGGTCCTCACACAAATTTCAGATCATTGATTGTTATGCAGAGCTCAGCAAGGATTTGGGGATAGAAAAAGAGGAACAGTCTCTTTACCAAAAAGTTTAGGAAGGTATAAACCAGAAGGTCAATGTATCTAAGACACAGGAAATGCTGAATTTGAAGAAAACTAAAACTAATTTGTCCAACCTGCCACACAGTAGAGGGATGCCTTGAGTCCCCTTGACAAACAGGGTATCCTCACGATGTGGCCACATTTCTGTCTTCATGTCAGAGGTTTAGGTTTAGTTCCCACAAATTCTTGTGTTGGGCCCTTGGGGATGGTCTCTAAGAGATATGGTGAATTTGGTCACAGTATACATTGGTTTATTGAGTAAGCGTCAGATTGCTAGAGTTTAGTTCCAGCTTCTGTAACAAACGAATTCTGAAACCTTCAGCAAGTTTACTTACTTCTCGGGGCCTGCCTCAGTTTCCCAGACATAAAGCACAGAAAATATCTCTTGCAATCTCACAAGATGTTTTTGGCATTTAATCAGTTAAAACATGAAGTGCAGAGAAGAGTACCTGGTACTTGGTAAATGTACAATAATTAGTAACTATTATTAATGCACATCCTAAATTCAGGACCAGATTGATATTTAGTTTTGTCTCATAGAGGGAGGTGCCTTTGCTCCTTCTGAGGAAGTAAAGAGTGTGAGCTGATTCATGCAGCTACACTGGTGCCTAAAGAGAGAAGCTGGTTTTAAGGTCTTTTGTCTCTAAATTTGTAGTTGAATGGAGCAGTAACTGGACCTTTTTTTTCTTTTCTTTTTTAAAGGAGTTTTTTTTTATTTCTTCAGATTATTAAAATATAAATAACACATTTGACATATAACACTATGTATTAACAATGTGTACATCGTGTTGATTTGATACACTTATATATTGCAAAATGC
>PVKE010001752.1:57267-93794 GCA_004027555.1 Craseonycteris thonglongyai
GTCAAAGTTTTGTCAAATATCTAAGTTCTTGCTTTAACAGAAAATAGTTTATCAATGTAGTAAATAGATGCTGAACCACTTGAAAATGGCTCATTTTTCTGAGTAGGTTGAAATTCTTCTTGCATTATTTTTAATATTGGGTAGATTAGTAACCCTTTTGCAAATGTAAAGATAATTGAGAGTGCTCAGTTGTGGAAATCACAAGGTCTTTGTCAGCGTGGGTAAGAGGGTAAGGAAGGAGAACCAGCATTTATCGACTGTCTATTATTTGACATAACTTCATCTTCACAAAAACTGTTTGATATGTGAGATGACAGGACTGTTATCCAGGTGAGGAAATGGAAGTAAAGTAAGTTGGCCAAGATCTGTCAGATGGTGTGGGAACTGGCATTGACTTCTTGTGTTGTCTAGTCTCCTTCTGTCTCACCTTCACTGTCTCACAACACTGAACCAACTTTGGTTGTTTATCATAAGGTGTCTATCTCTAGCCAAAGGCTGCTGGTCTTATACCCAGATGCTTATGTAAATATCATTTGTTAGCAACTGTGATTGAGATTTCTGAATGAAATATCAGTCCTGTTCCCCAGAGGAATCACATCCCAAAGCAAGTGACCCTTGCAGTCCTGTTTTCACAGCCCTCACAGGCTCTATGTTGGACATACAAGCAGGAATTTAACAACATTCTCAGTGGGTCTAAGTGAGCAGTGGGTCTTACAGAAGACTTCGTGGTAAGCCAGACTGACCACTGGGGGGCTGCTTGGCTTCCTTTGAGTGAATGTGGATATAAGGGGGTCAGAAAAGCTTCTTGGTACTGATTCTTACTCTCATTGGTTGTTGTGGCCCTTACTTTCCCACCAATGTCTCTATTATTTCTTTGTAAATGTAGTACAGACCTATAATTGGATAAGTGAATCCTGGAACATGAGCTAAATCATTAGAATAGATCAGTATTTTGAGGGGAAAATGGGTTCAGAAAAGATGAATTCCAAGAGGAGAAGGGAAGGAGAGCCATCAGTATCCAAGGAAGATTCCAGAAGAGGCTGGATAAGTAGTGGGAAGAGAAGGCTCCTGTGAACTTGGGGTAGGGGTAGGAGTAAAGAACATTCCTTACTTGACAATTTTGCCTAAGGCCAGCTTTGCTTAATAAATCTCTTGGGATCATCTCACTCACTTCAAAGGACTGGGCCCACCAGAAGAACAAAACAAAATTTCCCTCTGTGGCAACTGAGCATTGCAGCTGTCATCACAATTGTATCCAGAAAAGCAGCTTATTCAAGTGGTAGCTTGTTCCTTGAGACTTGTCTCATCTTTGAGAAATACCCAGTGACACCTCTCGGGAATTCCCTCTATCCAGCACTGTGTGATATTTTCTGCGGGTGGCAAACACTTTTGGCATGTGTTCGTGGTCACAATGAGCCTTTGGTTGGTGTTCACCAGTGTTCGTCCACAAGAGAATGCAGGCTTTTCTTGGAGACCAGACCAAACTTCCAGAGCACAGCTCTAAGAGGCACTAAAGAATTTCTAGTTGTTTCAGAAGACTTTTAAGAGCTGTTTTTGAGGACTTACTTGAAATTAGCCTTTATATATCCATCCTCTCTGTTTTATTTTCTTTTTAACCAAGACTGCTATATATTGTTGTAGATGGAGTTGGTGATTGATTTTTTTTTTTTTTTTTAAGTTTCTACAATCTTAGGTTGCATGAAGAGAATAGGGTGAAATCAAGGAGGGAGGGGTGGGGAAGTGGAAAAGACATATCCCTGCTCTCTTTCAGTCTTCAGACATTGGTAGTGTAGAATTTTAGACCTGGCAGGGGCTTTGCTGAAGCAAGTAGCTGGTCCATGGCCACTGGGAGTAACCTTTAAAAGAGATCTTTGTAGTTACCTTTGATATTTATGGGCCACTAAGAAGAGGGTCCGAGGCCCTGACTGGTTTGGAATGCCCTTTGCCTCCCTAACTCACTACCTGGCTATCCTTTAAGGCCCAGATTCATAACTTTAACTTGTCAGGTCTACATCTCTTCTTTGAAATCTCTGATGCTTGAACCTGTTTTTTCCTGAAAGCTTTTCCTGGCCTCATGAACTCATACTGGTGTCTCCTGCCTCTGAGTTCAAGGGTAGGGGACAGGTGATAGGCAGTGTATCAGGATACCAGGAGTTCTCACGGATAATCCTGTCAAGGGTCAATACAGAGGCTAGGTCCTGTCAGCAGCCCTCTCAAGTTACCATAAGAATGTCATTGTTAGGCCCTTGAGTGTCTTCCCCTTTGACTTACTCTAAGCTGTTCCTGTCATGCTCCCTTCTGGGTAGAATCTGATCCCTGGGCACATAGAAGTAGGCTGTTCCCAAGTTCAGGAGAGTCCAGTCTCTTCTCCCTTTTTTGTATACATTTCTTTTGCATACATTTCTCAAGGACCCACTTACCTCTTTCAGGTTGGTGATGTGCAACCCAAAACCTTGGGCTCATCCTCACTGAGTCATTCAGTATGTGCTCCCAGGTGACTGACTGTCAATTGCTTTGTGTATGCTGGGCCCCAGCATCTCTGTTGGCTCTAAGGTGTTTCAGCCTCCTGAACATTCTCTGGATTCCTCCTGAAGGCGTTAACAATGTTTGTTAATGTAACCATCAAACACCCCTTCTGAGTTGCTCCTGAGAATGGGAAAACACTGATACATTTTTCCCCTCAGGTATTGTTTGTTGGCTTGCACATATGAATGGGAAGAGTAAGCTTATCTGTAGAAGCTATGAAATGCCTACTCTTGAAGAGGGTTTATGTTTGCAATGGGACAAGAGTCTATGTGCTCATAAGTACCAGGATCCAGGGCCTGAGGTTATGTTAGAAGTCAGAGATAAGGAACTCCTTCTAATTTGTGTTGCAAATGGAAATTGTAAATAAATCTGGACTCTTTATTGAGTGCCCACCATGTTCAGACAACAGGGGAGTGGGAAGTTATAGGAAAAGACAAAGGCATCTTAACAGAAAGCTTAACCTACCAGTTTCTTCTCATTTGTTGGAGGCTTTGTGACTAAGTCAGGTAGTTGTGCCAATTGTCCAGAAATTGAGAATCATGTAATTGTCTCCCTGCTTAAGACTAGAAAACCCCTTTTCTCACTTCTATTTCATGGGGCTCCATCATAGGATGGCAGAAATGAAATCTTAGTGTTCTAAACAGCATCTTTTCTACCTTTTGGTATAATGTTGAAGACACTTAACCTCTCTGAGCCCATTTTCTCACCTATAAAGTGAGAGATAGCAATATCAACCTCAGACAGTTCTAAGAAGTAAATTTAACACTGTTTGTGCTGGGCAGCATTGAATGAGAGCCACTGTTGTAGCTGGACCATCATTACTAGTGCCCCATTTGAAGAAGCTGGAAAACATATTGCCCATACTGTGACCTATTTTGTCCCATGGAAAGTCAAGATTTCAGGTTCTGTTACCTGTGCCAGATTTTATAGTAGTAAGCTGGGACACTATAGACAGGGTACTTGGAAAACGTCTGATGTGCCAGGAGAAAAGAACAAATCTCTATCAGAGACATTTGGGCTCTTGTGTTAATTAAAGCAGCAAAGAACTATGGAGAGAAGGCAAAGCTTAGGGTCCAAACATAGAGTGTGCTGCTACACACATTCTCAAGGGTGAAGACTAGGTAGGAGGGACTGGTAGAGAGGAGGTGGGGTATGGTGGTCCCAGAAGAGAATGATGACCAGCAACAAGCGTAGTCAAAGGTGAACTTGAGAAGAACAAGCTAATTACAATCTAGATCTATGAAGTCAGCAAGGCACCATCTTCCTCCTCCTCAGACATGGAAACTCACTGCCTAAATTCTGTGTGTGGATTTAAAGGGACCAAAGGACAGTGCAGACCCAAAGGACAATCTTCACATCTCTGGACAGAAATTTCCTCTCTCCCTCTCTCTCTCTCTCTCTCTCCCTCCCTCTCTCTCTCTCTCTCTCTCTCTCTCTCTTTCTCTCTCTCTCTCTCTCTCTCTCTCTCTTGCAGACACTCCATGTAGATAAACAGCCCTTCAACTTTCCCAAACAATCTTGCCATCACTCCAGTTGTGCACTTGACACTTGCATCAGCTCAAATAGCACTAATTCTTTGAAAATACAAGAATTGTTGGTGTTGTTCCCAAGGAACAAAGGCCACAGCAGGCTGGCATTATCATGATTTTTTTCCCCATCATCAAAAATAATAATAATTTTTCAAATGGATTGCAATGTGGTTAATGAGATATTTGCAATGCAGATTGTCAGAAGTGGAGTGACCCAGGCATTTACACTAGTTGACTGGCAAGATTAACTCAATGCACTTTGACTCACCTTTTGAGAGAAAAAGACCTCTCTAAATTTCAAAGAAAGAAGCATCTTTATTTGCATCCAGATGGCATTTTTAAATTGAGAAAACTGAAATCTGTCTCATACACAAGACCCAGGTCACTGCTGGGAAGAGAGTGAGATAGGACAGCTATTCATAAATGCCTGTGGTGGCAGTCAATGGAGATCTAAATATACTGCATTTGTGAAAATTTTATTTGAATAAGGAATTCAGTTGCATCTTTTTAATACGGAGTCAACTAACCTTAGAAATGAAGTGGTAGGTTTTGTTTCCTTGTTCTGATTAACAATAGTTGAGGCAAGAGATGAGCAATTCCACTCAACAAAAAAAGAAGAAATGTATCAGATACAGCAACTGTTTTGTTTAAACAAAGTGACACCTCATGGCTTGCCTTATAGTGTCCATGGAAGCATTTTGAAAGTCTGGGAGAATGGGGCAGAGAAGTAAAGTTCTATGAAGATTTTTGGAAGAAGAGAGGAAAGATACTGTTAAGGGTGGGTCTGGGTATTGAGTTCACACTGCTCCCCTCTTAAATCTTATCAGGGTATGAACCCATTCCCTCCCTTAATATTTCCATTAGTTACCTCCTTTTCAGCTTCCCATTATGTGTACTAATGACTCAAACAAGAAAGAGTTAATGATGGATGGTTCTCATTTAATTGGGCAAAATTGAATGATGTACACTTTCTGAATTCTGTTAATTGTTAGAACCAATCTACATATCGGCAACTTGTCATAAGAGACAAGTTGTGAATGCTGAGTCAAAACTTCCCAGGACTTGGCGGGAATAAAATGGCAATGTGTTAAATGCTCTCTTAGGAGACTAGAGAAGAACTTTTGTATAAGTGCAATACAATCATGAAAAGATAATGGATTAAATGGCCTTCTTTAAGATATTGACTTTGTATATCTTGTTTATTCAAAAAGTAGCCTAAGTTTAAGATGACACTATAGGCACACACCAAATGGACACTAGCCAGTGATGAGTCACTACGTCAACATGAGGGGATATTTGCAACCTGTTCTACTCATAGGCCTTCAGATAGCTGACTGCCTGTAGGTTTCCTGCTGGAATTCACAAGGTTTCCTGGCTAAACTTCCCGGGATGGTTAGGACTGAAATTTTCCCAGGGACCACAGAGAGTGATTTGGAAGCAAAAGAGCTGGTTTATTATATCATCTTTTCCATTTACTATTTGGGAGATACACTATATTGGAAAAGTCACTAAAATTTGCCTCTAAAAATGTGGATCATAATGTTTACTCTATGTTTCTTTCAAAGAGATTGTGAGGAGCCAAGAAAAGGGTAGTTTGAAAATATTCCTTGTATTGCAAAGCCTTGCACAAATATTGTTGTTACGACTATAAGTGTTCTTCCTGGCCTGTAAGAAGACACCTTCCATCAGCCTCTGCTGCCTTCTGTTATACATAGTGAATGCCTATCAGTTCTCATCATATGTGTGCCAGGGATATGTGAAAATCTGTGTTCTTTTGTCCTTTTTCTTGGGGACCTAGATTGGATGCCGGGCACATTGTTATCTAGGCATCCTTCAGATGTTTTGAAATGGGTCTGGTAAAAAAAACTAATGCTGTGTTTCCAGTTAATTTTCAAAGTATACAATTTGCTCAAAGTACGTTTAAACGAATTCAACAGTAAAACCTGACTTGCTGCTGTTTGACTGCCAGAAATTTGGGATCTCTGTGGGTTTCATGAATATCAAAGGATTCTGTTTAATATAACTTTGTATTAAAGTGGTCCTTACTGTCAATTTAGCAAAACCTCTTGTTTAATCTTAAGTTTTGTGTAGTTTTTATTAATCCAACATGCATCTGTTAAAATAACTTCAGATAATACAACATTTGATTAAATGGAACTTCTTAATACAGCCATTAGCTGGTGGGATTTTTGTTTCCATTTACGCATTCCAAGCTGAGCCTGATAAGATGGCACTAACATTTAGCCTGAGGTGTGGAATGTTAATAGTGGGATCTTGGACAGTTTGTTTATTTTTTTATTTATTTCCTGAATGTGCCACTCACAGTACTGGGCCAGATGGGGGTCTTGGAAGGCAAAAGTTTACTGCTTAGCCTCTGAGCCCTGCGGAACTGGCAGGTTGGCCCTCACCCCAGGCAGCACTGGCCTGGTGGGAAAAGGCAGAGAAGGAGCATTAAGCCCGAGCTAAAGTATATTTTTGCTTTCCTGTCAAGAACAGCTGTCCCTAAAGGGCTGTGAGAGTAACATGTCCAGTGAACTATGGGGAAAGAAGGCCTAGGGAGCGCTCAGGTCGTCATACGCACTGCAAGGTCAGGAGGTCCTGGAGACAGTGGTTTTCCTCTGCCCAGAGGCCATGCAGCTCTTGTGGCTCCAGCCCCTTTTTATTGAGCCATTACACTGACCTGTAGCCAGCGAATACAGAGGCTTCACTCATTCTCTCCGTGCATGTTTCCTGAGCACCTTCTACATGCAAAGCACCATTCTGAGCCCTGGAGAAAGAATGCTGAACAAGACAGACTTGGTCCCTATGGTCTCGGGGACCATGTGTTCTAGCTAATATCTAGCCACTAGTTAATGATGCTGTCGTCTGTCTGTTTTATGATGATTTCCACTGTCTTAATTGAGTTACAGTTCTCTGAATTGAATTTATGGCCTGTTAGCCACTATTTGCCTTTATAATCATTCTTATAATGGTATTTTGCTGCTTATATATTAGCTTTAATTCATTGGAAATAGAGATTTGAATTCTGTCTGATTCAAAGTATTGCCTATATGTGTAAGACTCTGCATTTCCATTATTCTTCCAGCCTCTCCCAAGATGACTATATAGACCAAGGTGTCAATCTTTTGGCTTCCCTGGGCCCCATTGGAAGAAGAATTATCTTGGACCACACATAAAATAATTAACACTAGTGGTAGCTGACGAGCTAAAAAAAAATCACAAAAAAATAATCTCAAGATGTTTTAAGAAAGTTTACGGATTTGTATTGGGCCACACTCAAAGCCATGCTGGGCCACATGTGACTGGTAGGCTGCAGGTTGGACAAACTTGGTTTAGACATAAAATACTGCCTTCCCTTATGCCTAGCCCAGCCAGGGTCATGAGGAGAGGTAAGGCAGGTTGTATACTATACGACAGGGGCATATCTAAAAGGACATGTCGTAGAGATAGTAGATTTATACATTTATAATGATGATCTTCATGCAGATGACAGTGTCTTTTTCTGGAAAATCATAGTCTATTAAATATGTTAAGACTGTTTCCCCACATATAAAATGAGTCTGCTCAGAGACACCTTTTTTAAATTCACATAAAGATACTTTGTAGGCCAGTGAACCCATCACTCTTTTTTGCATCATGTCAGGGACCAGGGCAATTCCTTTCATTAAGTAGGGCAGCAGAGGAGAAGGGACAGGAGTCAGAGTGGATGTCACCGGGAGGGAAATAGAAACTGTGCAAGTCAACCAGCTGGGTAGCTTCGAGCACATCCCATAACCATTTGCGCTTCAATTTCCTCATCAGTAAAATGGGGATTACCCTCAGACCTTGTGGATTTATTAAGATCAAATAAAGTAATTTTGGGAATATGACTTGTTCCATGTGCTTGGACTCAATCGATGTTATTTCAGTCTAGTGGCTGGATGGGGACAGGGGTAAAGCAGGGAAGTGAGGCATGAACCTGCCAAGAGACTTTATGGAAGGCAGCTTTTATGTCTGTGTCCTCGGGGTGACTGTGGGGTGAAGTCAGGGGATCATTTTGTCCTGGGAAGGAAGGATCGTCACGGAAGACTTGAAGCTCCCTTCATTTTTAGCAGCCCATAGAAAGTCTTTCAATTTTTCTTATTTCCGTCTAGGGGATTGCAATCTACATGTGCAAGAAAATGAGGGTGTCACTTTACTGGTTTCCAGGCACCGAGGCTGACTCATGGCAGCACTAGAAGTGGTTAATGGCAGTTGAGGTAGCAGCAGTGTTTGGCAGCAAGCAGGGCCCTGCCAGAGACCCTGGCTAACTCTCAGGTGTTATTTCAACCTTTCTGGCTTTCCAGTGCACTCACTGGTTTTTCCATCAAATTATCTGCCAGTCTCCAGCTTTCATTTCCTGGGCAGAAATTCCGAGGTCAGCCGGAAATCCCTTCTCATTGCTGCAGAGGGGCTGAAGCATTGATTCTTGTATTTGGACCCGATCACAGATTGAAATTAGATTGCTTCCTCTCCTGGCTTGGGTTATGATAGCACTCTGTAGTTTAAGAAAATTTATTTACTGTGCATTTTCTTCTTGAAAACCCGGTAATTTGTTTCTGTCCTCTACTCAAAGAAAGTAGGTCGAGGACTGGCCACGATCCAGGGGTAATGAAGTGTTGGTGAGAAAAACACCACCCAGAGAAATGGATCTTTATTAGACCCTTCCTGTGGTGATGGTGGCAGCCTTGCAGTGCTCAGGGTGATGGGTCTCTATTTCCTTACGGCTTGACTGGGGTTGGCTGATTCCCTTTTGCGGGCCTCTGCCTCCCAGATGGCGGAATGTGTCTAACCTTGGCAACCTACATTCACTTGATGGAATAACACTTCCAAAGTGTGCTTGCAGCTGAGAAGATAGAGAGGGCTTAGCACGCAGTGTGGGCTGTGTCTAGATGTGTGTGTTCATTTTTGAGGTGTCTTCAGGCTCCTCCAGGGAGGATGAGTGGATAAAGGATTGTCCTTTATCTGTATTGGTAGGGAGCTTCCTGAGGCTCCAAGGCCAGAGGATGCGACTGCAGCTTAGTACAAAAAAAAGAAAAAAGAAAAAAGAAAAGAAAAAAAAGAAAGGAAAGGTGTTTAAATCATAGCAGAGGATGGTTCCCCAAATTTCTCAGTTCACAGCAGCCTTGGTGCCTCAGTGACATTTTCATGCCTCTAGGTGCGTGTGAGCACGTGAGTGTACTTACAGTGATACACACAGAGTTCAAGTGGTTAGATACAACCAAATAAATGAATAAGTGTTTATATCCTAACAACTGGGTGGGCATTTGGGAAAATATATACATAAATGGAAAGAAAATATATTTTAATTGTTTCTTAGATAACCACAATTACTATTATACCAATGGGACATGTGCACCTGTTGGGCACTGAACAACTTCTTTTTTTTTTTTAAGTTTATTGTTTTTTATGGGGAGAGAGAGAGAGAGAGAGAGAGAGAGAGAGAGAGAGAGAGAGAGAGAGAGAGAGAGAACGAGAGAGAGAACTGAACTGGGGGCACTCCCCAGTTCAGCACATGGTTCTGCACAGACCGGGGCTGGGATTTGATCCTCGGTCCCTGGGGCTGCAAAGTGAGCGCCTAACCCACTGAGCCATCCCAGCTTCCCTGAACAACTTCTTAAGTCTTGGAATTACCGGTAGCTTGGACCCTGCCACCTTTATCTTCTGTTCCACACTGATTTGCATGCAGTTCTCACTTTGTAGCACAGCAACCACTGGAACTTTTACAATGATAGGACATAACTAAAAGGGATATGGGGAAGCCGGGATGGCTCAGTGGGTTAAGCGCTCACTTTGCAGCGCTGGGGACCGAGGATCGAATCCCGGCCCCGGCCCGTGCGGAACCATATGCTGAGCTGGGAGCTCCCCCAGTTCAGTTCTCTCTCTGTCTCTGTCTCTGTATCTCTCTCTCTCTCTCTGTCAAAAATAAAAGTAAATAAATAAATAAATAAAATTAAAAGGGATATGGCATGGTTAATGTTAAAACTGAGGACTACCTTAAGCTATTAGTTTGCAGGGTGTTTGATAGGTGTTGAATATTGCTTTTGTTACTCAAAAAATGTAAATATTTAAAAATTAAATTCAAATTACATCTGAATTAGTTGACCTTGTTTTAATTTAGGTATCCCACCATAGCCCTCTACGTTTGTTGCAGTGACACAGGTGGACCCTGGACATAAAATGCTCTCAAATCATTCACAACCAAGAGGAAAGGAACTAGTGTTTGTCCAGTTGGCTCTCCTTATAAGCACTTCCAAAGTCACCTTCTAAGTGGGCTGACCAGAAGAACCATTTTAAATGGGACAAAAACCATGGGACTGTCCCGTTTCAAATGGTATGTCCGGTCAGCCTAGTGTCACTGGGCTAAATTGAAGGTGTCAGTAGACTGACCAGACGTATCATTTGAAATGGGACAGTACCGTTGTCTTCTGTCCCATTTAAAATCGTACATCTGGTCAGCCTACGTCTGGTTCATAACAAAGGGAAAGTGCTGGAACTCCATCTTGCATGCAGTGCATTGCATTTTGTGAAACCAGAGGGAGGAGTGAATTCAGGCTGCTCCTCACCACTAATGACCTGCTCAGAGTTCGTCCTTGGCAGCCCGCTCTAACAGAGACCATGGGCTTTTTCCTTTTAATAGCATTACTTCACCCTCTAGGAGAATGCGGTCTTGTCCGGACTCTGACAAGCTCAAGATAGATGCAGATTCTAGGTCCAAATGCTCACAATTCAAATTTGACATTTCGCAGGATAATGTTTCACTTTCCTTGGCACAAATGAGAGGAATTAAATTAAATAATTACTGAATTTAATTAAAAAAATTATTTTCACTCTCCACTTGGATCTTACTGAAGTAGCACCATTTTCGAAATAGCAAGAGCACACTGAAAGTGCAAGAAAGGACTTCTGTGCACATTGGCAACACAACCTAAATGCAAGTTCTCTATTTGAGGGCTTAGGGACTAAATGGGGGTCACTTAAAATAAATAAACAAACAAACAAATAAATAAATAAAGGCCACTTTATTATATATATATATATATATATATATATATATATATATATATGTGTGTGTGTGTGTGTGTGTGTGTGTGTGTATATATATTTATTTCTGACAATTTTGGTAAATCTTTTTGTGACAATTGGGCTGTCATTGATTGGACAACTTCCTGTGCTGGCATAAGGCCTGAATACATTCGGTCAAGTTTATTATCCAAGGAAGAGACACTTTTTCAGCCCCACATGGGTGTGTGGTAGCAGGTGGGAATTGCCATTGAAGTGTTGGGGGAACCTCAATCGCTTTTCATGAGACCTGACTGTTGGTGGCAATATAGAAATGCATTGAAGTGTTTCTAACAAAGCTGCCCTCCCTGCCTGGCATTCAGAGGGGCAAAGAGGGTATTTTGCACCATGACAACAGGTGACCTCTATTTGGAATTGTCAACAAACATTAATCGGCCTTCTAAAACACATATGCTGTAATGTAAGCGCCTGGCTGCCTGAAGGGAGGGCCCGCTATTCATCAGCACTGGGGCAGTTCTTACAGGATGTCAGCAGACGTGGTTAATTGGCAATGATTAGGGCTGGCTGAAAGCTTGTTCTCTGAGTTTGCTGAACACATAATTGTTGTATGTAACCCAAAGCGGCTTTGCTCTTTCATCTATATGAAGAGATCAGAAAGGAGAGATTTACGGCTTAGGTTGCCCCAAGCCACACATAGCAGGCTTAATTTTCCTTTCCAAGGGAATTTGAAGTCTGCTGTTGTGACTAGTTCTCTGTGGCTTATACGGCATGTTGAGGTCACCTGCAAGTTTTTGTTCAATGATTGATTGACTAAAATTAATTATTCTGTCAGAGCTGCAATGGAGGTAAGATGGAGGACACTGATAAGTACAAACGCTATAGTGATTCTTATAAATGCACTTCTGTCTCTTTCTATTTAAATAAATCAGAAAGAATACACATATCCTGGATGGTGTTGGGCGTCCCCTCCCCATTTTCCTTTATAGCCCTAAAGCTATTTTCTTTCAAAATATGAAGCTTTGAAATGAGTGGCCATTTATTCAACTCCCACTGTAGGATATTTGATCCTTTTGTCACTTCATTCCTTCTAACTTTTCCCCAAACACCTCGGCCCCTGATAAGAGGCCAATTTCAGTGACTGCCTTAGATTAAAACAACTGAACTCAGAGAGTTGTGTTTGAGCTAATAGCTAAGCAACCTGGGGAATGTGGCTGGTGAGTCAGCGAGTGGGTGGAAGGCAGGTGTTTGCTTCTAAATGTCAGATTTCTGAGGTGTAGAAACCACTCTGTTAGACCCTTTTAGGAAGGCAGTGAAACTAGTGTTTAGTGACAGACTGTCTGAAGTTTGCGTTCTTAAATCCCCTGAGGGGAATCCAGTGGCCAGTCAAGGAAATGCCAGAATGACTCTTGATTACCTTTGAAAGGAGAAGCAATTGTTTATAAGCATTTTAGCCAACTTAATTCCTAGTCACTGGAAACAAAGGCTAAAAAAAGAACAATTTCTCCTGTGGATTCTGAGCAGCACATAAAATGCAAGAACCACTTCCTGAAGTGACACCATGTTAAAAATGGACAAGAACACATTGAAAATACAGAAAAGGACTTACAAACAAATTGGCCGAGATAGCTGCATTAAAAATCCACACCCTGAAAGAGTGTCTGTCATGTTGTATGCTCGTTAGTGAAAGTCGGCATGAATTAGGGTTGCCTTTTTAGAATCATCTGAGATGTTTGTTAAATATTCACATTCCTGGGAACCACCTTCCTAGATATGCCTCAGAGCTTGGGGATCTTCTGTCTCGTTTAACAAGTTCCAAGGTGATGTTGCAGGCTATCCCCAACTTCCAATTTCCTTGTTTAACAACGGATAAGACTGAGGGCCAAGGGCAGAAACGTACAACCTCTCCACTTGACAAAAACAGCCCTCTGAAAGGGCTGACTAAACTATGGACAGATTATAGGTGGGACTTCTTGGATTTGAGTAATTTTGCTCATTTTAAGGCAAGCATGGCTATTTCATTTCCAGTCATCTTAAGGTGTCCCAGTTATTGATTGCATGATGTACTGGTATCTAAGAAAAGGAAATGATAGGAATAGGCAGGGTCTGGAAAATTGGTATTTCTTCTCTTTTTTTAATTTATTTTTTTATTGTTTTTGATAGAGAGAGAGGGAGAGAGAGAGAGAGAGAGAGAGAGAGTTACAGAGACAGAGAGAAGGAGGAGGGCTCAGAACAGTCTCCATAGTTGTACATTATCAGTTTTTCCACATAGTTTCATTCCACAGGTGGGCTTGGGGCTGCACAGGGCAGGAACTGGGCCGGGGTCTCACCCCAGTGAGAACCGAACTGGGGGCACTCCCCAGTTCAGCACATGGGTCCACACGGGCCAGGGCTGGGATTTGATCCTCGGTCCCTGGGGCTGCAAAGTGAGCGCTTAACCCACTGAGCCATTCTGGTTTCCCCGAAAATTGGTATTTCTTAATGATGGTTGAAATTTCATTGGCTGGATATAATTGAAGCAACAAAGGAATACTCATGTAAATTGTCACAAATTCAGGTAAAACATTCCATTATGGAAGGAAGTTTTAAATATTTCTCTCCCAGCACTCTCTAGAAAGAGTAGCGCTAACTTGAAGCACGTCATATTCATGCCTGTTAGAAGATAAGAAGTGACACCCCCTCTCTAATTTATGAACCTGTAAATTATTTAGTTGGAGCTCAGACTTGCTCTGCTCTAAACAGTGTTTTGTGGGGGTTAAATTTAAGATCTGAAAATGTATGTATATAATGTCCCATCACTTCATGAATTTTATGACCCTTAGTGCCTTATAGTATATCTGAAAGCAAATTAAAGTCTTCATAGGATTGTTCTTATAAAGTACCCTCCTCCTCTTTTTAAATACGTATGGTTTCTACATATGCCCTATAAAATGTTTTAGAAAGTTGCCATCACTGAACAAGGCTAGGATTGCATAAATATTTAGTTAGAGATATGAGTGTGTTTCTTGAAGTTGTACATATGTCAGAGTTTTCTTAGCTGTTCCTACAAAGCCAGGTCTATCAGCAGTGTGGTGGAAGATAAAGCAGTGAGCCAAGATAGAAATGTGTATTTGCCATTGCTGAGCATAGCACTGCATCCAATTATTATTGTTTTGATTCTGTTCTTTACAAAGTTAAACAAGTCTTTGATTGGAAACCACTTTTAGTTGTCCTTTTGAATAATAATTAGACCCCCTGCTCTGAACAGTCTCTTTTAAGGTGCTTTCAAAAGTTCATAACTGGAAAGATTCAGTATTTAGAGGAGAGGCACTTACTAACACTAAGTTGATGATTGGTTCGTTTCCTGTGGCCAAAAATTTTCCCCAAAATTCAACTGGGGATTGTTTGGCCCTTTCAAAATACTGAATTTTGTTTTGTTGTTGTTTTTAATCCCAAATATTATTGATTGCATATCTTCTCTGGGAAGAAGCAGAGCTAAGATGCACGTATCAGATTTCATTTAATATACTTCTAGTACCTATACAATCTTCAGTGGCAGTGAATAAAATATATGACCATGAAACTTGCGTAGAGAAAAAGAAATATTTAATCTTTAAACAAAAATGTTTTGAGATCTATAGAGTGTTGAGTACTGTGGTAAGCCCTGGGCTTCAGAAGTGAATAAAATGTGGCCCTAGAGCCCCAGAGGTTGAAATAGAGAGTTACAGTGAAATGTGATACAATGCATGTATAAGAGGAGGCAAGAAAAAGCAGGAGGAGGAGGAAGGGGGACTCATAAACAAGGAAGAATAATCTCTGAATACGTTGTTTAGCTTGAGCGCTCTAACTTGCATTAATCCATACGTATATTTTGGTGGTGAGCAGGGTCATTTGGACATAGGGTAGAGCCTGTTCAAAGATAGAGAGACTTGAGAGGATATGGCATGTCAGAAAATGAGATGTGTGCAATGTTGCTGGAGCATTGTTTACAAGGAAGCTGGGGCTAATGCTGAGTAGCATTATGAGCTTGACTTCCACATAGGCTCATATGTCTAGGCATTTCATGCTTCTTTAAGAGTTTGAGAATACTTAAGGGATACAGTGATCCTGAAAAGTTCCCGGTCTTATGTTGAGTCTATGAGACTTAGTTTCTTAGCTTATGAGGCAGTTGGGAAACATTAGGCCTTATTCTTTCAAATGCTAAAGGTATTCGCTGGAGGTGATCTAGCTTTTAGTCAAGCTGCCTGTGCAAGTCGACAATGGGTCAACACTTGGTGAAAAGTTTTGTAGGTGCTTTCCATCCAGATAAAGGTGTTAGGTGAAGAAGTAGCTCACATTGGAAGAAGAATTGTCTTGGGCCACACCTAAAACACACTAACACTAACGATAGCTGATGAGCTACAGAAGAAATCACAAAAAGATCTCATAATGTTTTAAGAAAGTTTACAAATTTGTGCTGGGCCACATTCAAAGCTGTCCTGAGCTGCATGCAGCTCTCACAGCCTGCAGGTTGGACAAGCTTGTACACAATCCTTGGTTAAAGGAAGTTAAGCAGGCTTGCTTTCTGTTGGGCTTCCTGAGCCTTTAATGTGTCAAAGTATTAATATAATATGACTCTCCAAGAGGATGAGAGATTTCCTAAAACGATTTCCTGAAATTATTTCTTTTTAAAAAGTTTTTTATTCTTTTCCACAAAACCTTTTGTGAAACTAGATTTCTTAGAACGCTCCTTGGCAAAACCACTCTAAAGATTCATTTGAACAGGACTTTGATTGTATATGGAGTGGCATTTCTTTCATCAGAAGTTGTGCCTGCTCAGTTCCTAAACTGCCAGTGAAGAGGGATGAAAACCAGTGCATTCAGCAAATACAAAATGTGCCTCTACTCATTATCTGACATCATGTTGGTGAAGTAAAGAGTTGCTTTCCTCCCATTTTAACTGGTAACTTTTGCAAAGGCACAGCCCCAGCCTCTGGTAGACAGCGTGGGTTCTGCTAGGAAAGTTCCAGCAAAATACAACTAACTCTTCTTGACTTAGTACCATTTAAAGTCACAGAGCTATTTAAGCAGTGACCAGGGCATTTGAAGAGCTGTGACTAGGCATAATGTGCCTTTTGAGGGTGACCATTCATTTGTCCATCTAATTAGCACCCAGCACCTGTGACTGCCCCACACATCTTAAAAAAAACAAAACAAAACAAAATAAAACAAAAAAAACCCTCAAGAATGTGGGGCTTCAGCGCTTGGATTTCAGGGCTCGGATGAAAATCAAGGTCTGGCCTTATATTTATGAAGGTTTCCTCTTTCCACTACGTCTTACCTATTTTCTCAGTCCTGTTTTCAGTAAAGTCTGTCACAAAGAACCTCATAAATTTAGCATTTGCAGCTATAAGTTTGTCATTCTTTTCTTGAAATAAGATCAGAGCACTATTATAAAACAGCAGAAGGCTGAATGTGAGAGCAGCCAACATATTGTTGACTGATTCATCTGGGGCATTTAGTTCTTCAAAATGGAAAAACAAAATAGAGTCTAAAAAGCAAACACAGTAAATGAAAAGAATGTTATTCTATGCATAGAACAGCTGTTTTAATACTTGCTCAGTAGGGTCATATGACTGACCCACTTCTTTTAGAATAAAATATGTCTTCCTTTAAGGTTATTATTAAAGACACATGGAGACATTTACTTTGGTCTTCTTGTCAGCATTGTGCCACATTAAAAAAAAAAAAAAGAGCAACAAAAAAACCCCACTATTTGAATTTGGTTTAGATTCATTATTTGCATGAAAATGATAGTTAATTGTGTCCATGTGGTGATAATTAGTGTTTAGCTTAGAGGACCTTGCCATTGTTTGCCCAAAGTGAGGGGTGAATTACAAAAGATTGTGCTGGTAGGAGCTGTTTTCTTTCCCATGCACAGCTCTGTTTGTTTTGCCTACTAAGAAAATGAATGAGCAGGAAGTGAACGAAGTAGTGTCTACATGAGGTAGGATGTAGCTCTCTATTGCAGGGAGAAAGCTCCACAATAGGCCCTCTCTGCATGTTGGATGCTCATTATCTTTCTTCAGCAATCATGGAATGCCTCCTATAGGTTAGGCTCTGACTGTTCATTACATAATTAGAAGCTCTAAGAGGACAGGGTTGCCACTGTAGCATAAATAAAACCTCTGTCAGGTTTAAAGTGTGAATGAGAAGTTTTTTAGTCCACTTGTGGCTTGTCCAGGGTCCCAAAGCTGCTAAATGGCAGGACAGGAGTCCAAAACTTCCACTTCTTCAGCTTTCTTTGTGTGCCCCTTCCTTAATTTGCTTTGCCTGGTACCAATCATGTAGCAAGTTTTATCCAGTGACTAGTTATTAGAGCATAGTAGAATGCTTGGCCAGGTGTCCCTGGTGGTCCGCTTTCTATGCCCTGGTCATTGTGGATTCTCCCATCAACCTCTTACTCTCTGTGAACTCCTTAAAGCCCCAAACCAATTGTCTTTCATCTTAGAACACGTAATTCTGTTTTGTATTATAAGCATCTAATTTAATTATATCAGACATGTGATAAGTATCTGTTAAGTGAACGAATGATAGAATGAATGAATGAATGAATGATTGATCTTTTATTCCAACTCAGAGCAGGGTCCATTCTGCCCCCTCTGTGACATACGATTATCGAGCTACATTGTTTCCTGGTCAAGGGGCTCTGGCTTCCTCATAGCATCATCCATTTCTCAATGGACAACTCTAACCACAGAACAGTACTTCTTCTTTTTAATCCCCAATCCACTAATATCATGACTCTATCTTCTGAAGCAACACAGAATAGATCTGATTCCCCTTTCATATGATACTTCAAATATTGCAAGGCACCTGGTGTATGGTTCTTATCTCCAGATTGAACATAACAATTCTCTCAGTTATTTCTCATGCCACAATTCCCTGGTGTATCTCCATTTTGTATGCTTTCATATCAACCTAGTTAATTTGGCCAGTTTTTAAAAATGTAAGTATGGGGCCAGAGCTGAACATAGTATTATAAGATAGAATGACCAGAGCAGAATAGGGCCAGAAATTGCCTTTCTTTATCTGACTACTGCTTGTACTATTTTTTAAATAAAAGATTGTATTGTTTTTTATTATATTTTATTTTTAGCAGTCATGCCAATGAGTTGATTTGTATGAGCTACTGGTCATCTAAACCGTGGTTTTCAACTGCAGGTGATTTAGTCTCCCTGGGAATAGTTGGCAGTGACTAGAGACCTTATTGATTTTCACTACATGAAATGTGTGGTGATACTAGCATGTTGGAGGTAATGAAGCCAGGGTTGCTGCTAAAATCCTACAACACATGGGACAGCCTCCCAAGAGAAAGAGTTATCTGGTTTGAAATGTCAGTAGTACTTCTACTGAGAAACTCTGCTCTAAGCTACCTGGTCCTTCTCCTTGCCGTTACATAAAACAGACCTTGATCCTCTACTAGTGAAGTCTCTCAAATTCTTGAAAGTGAGTCAGCGAAACCTCTTCTCTCCAGGTGAAGCCTTCCCAGGCTTGTTATTAACCATTTCTAAGACTTCCAGTGTCTTACCCTACTGGTCATCTACTACCTTGCAGCTAGCGCATGTTCCCAGGACTGAACAGTGGTTGGCATCTGAAACTTCGTACAGTGTTCTCAAAACTTTACTCTGCACGGAAAGCATCTAAAGATTTTGCTAAAGGCAGGCTCTGATTCATGAGGTCCGGGGCAGGGCTGAGACTCTGCCACTTTAACAAGCTCTCAGGTGATGGTGAACAGCCATTCCGCCAATGGACTGCACTTTGAGGGGCAAGACTTTTAGCAAGTTTCCTGTTGAAATTACTTAGGCAAGGACTTCTTCCACTCCCTTGAAACAGAGTATAAGTGTTTGAGACTGGGAATCCTTGGCTGTCACACTTGGTCCTGGCCATGGGGCAGGACAGCGGCCTGGGGTCTATGATACTGCACTGCAAAGAAAGATGAATGGTCTGCTAATGACAGAGCAATGTTTATAACTCACAGGTCCTTGCTGCACACTGTTTCAGGCTAGGGAAAAACAACAACAAAGCAATCCTCCCATATTCTAACTACAAGCTGGAGGTGGGAGCAAGTGGGGAGGGGGCCCCAATCACACACTGGGAGGAATGTAGTTGTGAGTTGGTTTCTCCAGATTATGCATATGTTTATAAATTATCCTAGGAGTTAGTTTTTTCTCATTCCCTTTATTGTAGAGTGTATTTCTTTAAAGTGACAGGTTTAATTTTTTTCTCCACTCTGTGTAGATTTCATGGATGATGTAGCTTAATAAATCAAACCAATTTCCACCATTGTATCAAGACTCTTTAATCAGTTCTTTGAATTAATGCAATCAAATGGTTGAATTCTTACATTCATCTCTATATTTACGGTTCTGATGTACTTTTTTTATTGAATCGGAAGAGGAATATCTTCATTCACAGCAAAAATAAAATAAATCAATTCAGGTTATCTATTAAACCTACTAGAGTGTAGGGTGTGATATATATATGTGTTTGCATGTGTGTGTATGTGTGTATGCATAAAATACAGAAGTCATCAGTATAACTCTCATATTAAATTTTGTATAGGAACTTCAATGCAGGAAGCCAGTATTGTATGAAGTTCTATGATAATGGTCCTGTTTTATTGGGTCATTAACACAGAGGTTCTCAAACATAGTTAAGGAGCAGAGCATTTGGAAATTATGGTGTTCTTTGAAGAATGCCCTGGATTTATATGCATTCTAGTTAAGAGCACAGATCTGCGGTCAGGTTGCCCTGAAGAAATCTCAGTTCTTCCATGGACTAGCTGCCTGACTTGGTGCATGTTACTTAGCCTTTGTGTACCTTCTTTACTTTAAAGTAGGGATATAGTATCATCTGTCTCATAGAATAGTAATGAGGATTAAAACCACAGCCACTGGGACCCATGACAGTCACATGGCAAGTATTTGCTATATGGAGACTATTATTAATATCACCCACCCTTAAAGCAACTAATCATTTTCTGCCAAGTCAGAAATGTTGTCTTATAGTATATTCTCTCAGAGGCAACAGTAAGAGGCAGTAAGGATATAAGTAAAATGACTAGAGAAGAGTCATGAAATTTGAAAATTCTATTCTTTAACTTGGTTGTCTTCCTCCCACAAATTGGGAAACTAACTCTATTGTTGAGTTTGATTCCAGGAACCCAGGAAACATATAGCCCAGAGTTCTGCAGAAACAGTTTGTACATCAATCCTACACACGTATTTTCTCACATGCTTTGAAGCATCTGAGTCCATAAGAGATGACACACATTGAAATCTTGTTCTTTCTGATTTTACAAGATCAGTATGGTGCACTGGTCACTTAAAATTACTATGTGACGATATGTGGAGTAAGACCCTGCCTTTTAAAAATGGTGTGTGTGCATGTGAATATGTGTGTATTAAATGAAACCAAAAAAGCTGGATGGCTCAGCGGGTTAAGCACTCACTCTGAAGCCCCGAGGACCGAGGATCGAATCCTGGCCCCGGCCCGTGCGGACCCATATGCTGAACTGGGAGCTCCCCCAGTTCAATTCTCTCTCTGTCTCTGTCTCTGTATCTCTCTCTCTCTCTCTGTGTCAAAAATAAATAAATAAATAAATAAAAATATAAATGAAACCAATGGCAGATACATTAGGGAGTGATTATTCTAATTACTAAACAGTTTACAGTAGAGTTTCTTAAAATAGCAAACGGCTTCTATTTCTACTCTTTTGGCCAGTTCATACGTAATATGGTTCATAAACACAAAAGTTACGTATTTTAAAATTCTGATGTCATTCATTGATCTGGGTGGATGAGTTTTGTTACTTGCATAAAGAAAGACTGGGTTGGGATGATCAGGTGAGTATGTAGGCATATGGAAACAGCATGGCATTTTAAAATGTTATTTTCTGAGTTTGGGCCAGTAGCAACAACCTTATCACTAACCAATTTTGTCATTAAAAATTATACTTTATATTGTATACTACTCTAAATATAAATCACTTTCACATGCATGCTTTTTATTTATTCCTCACAAGGCTTGTGTGATAATTCTTGGTGGCTCTACTTTATTATTGCAAAAACAGAGACGGAGAAGTGAAATGACTTCTCAAAGTTCACACAGCTTGTAAGTGCCAGAGCTAGACCTCAAACCCAGTTCTTCTTTCTCTAAATTCATTGACCTGGGGAAGCCGGGATGGCTCAGTGGGTTAAGCGCTCACTTTGCAGCGCCGGGGACCAGGGATCAAATCCCGGCCCCGGCCCGTGCGGAACCATATGCTGAACTGGGAGCTCCCCCAGTTCAGTTCTCTCTCTGTCTCTGTATCTCTCTCTTTCTCTGTCAAAAAGTAATAAAAATAAATAAATAATTAAAAAAAATAAATTCATTGACCAATTGGATATATCTGAATCCATGAGAGCTACATGCCATAATTGTCAGAAGAGTTCTTTGTGTGGGACTCAGTATCTGTTACATTGTTTCTATATCTAATCCTCATCTCTTACTTGTTGGAAGCATGTTTTTATGATGCCTGAATGTAGTAGTAGACCTTGTATCAAATATCTTAGGTCAGAAGCCCCTTAGCCCTAGGAAATCAGCAGGTAATCAATGCCCAAACTGGTAGATTTGTTCTCTTTAAGACCTTTAGAACTGCTGTATCAATTAGCTTCTGTTGGCTAATAACCGCCCCCCCCCCCCCATAAGTGGCATAAACCAACAAATGTGTATTTATTTCTCAGTTGTACAGACGGGCAATTGGGTCTGGACTCACTTAGATTGTTCTCTGGTCTCCCTCACGCGGCTCAGCTGGGGCCCTTTCTACCGCTTGCATGGCTGGGGCTTCTTTCCATGTTCTCTTTCACCTTTCAGCAGGTTAATCCCAGACTTGTTCCCCTGGTAGTTCCAGAGTTCCCAGAGCAGCAAAAGAGCAAGCCGGGTACATGAGCACTCTGCCAATCTTTGCTTGCCTCTTATTGGCTACTATCTTGTTTGTCAAAGCAAGTTCCATGGCCAAGCCCAGGGTCAGTATGAGAAGGAATTTCATTCTGACATGGATTCAGGGATGCTAGAACAGATTGGGGACCATTACTGCAACAGCCTACCTACCACATTGCCATATCCACTTTGTCTTTTCTCCCAGACTTTTTGAGTGATGTTCTAATGCTCTGAACAACCAGGAGGTATTTTTTTATTGATACTTCCTCAAAACTGTCAACTCAATAAACTTGGCCCTTTACAAAGCCCTGGCTTCTTTCAGTGACACTGCCCTGCTTTCTTCCCATAGGACAGCTTGGCATTAATGAATTGAAAGATTGTTCTTAGTCAGGGCTTTTCTGACTTTTTAATGGTGTGCATGTAACTTCTCCTTGTCAGCTTTCCTTTTAGAAATGTGTATGTTTATTTTGAATGCAGGCACTGGAGTTTTCTGTTTGGGAAAGAATTTTAATGAAGCTTTATCAGGTGTGTTCACCAAAATGAAGAGGAGTCTTTTGTACCCAGAGAAATCTACCTGGCAGTCAGGAGCTCCTTGAGAAAAAGCTCTGCAGAGTGAAGGAAATCGAAACCCTTCCTTCGTGGTTTTGCTCTTTTTAAAACGTATTACTTTGCATGAAAGTTTGTGTCAAGGAGTTTAGCTCCTGCAAGGGGAACTTAATGATGTGCAATCTGGAAGAAGGAGCGGACACTGGATGATAATTCCCAAGCAGATGAAAGAGAATATTTCACGTTGCTGAGACACATGTGATTTCTTTGGATGCAAATAACAGAAAGAATGATGACAGTTATACCAGCTCCCTGCTTTGGGGAGAAATCACCAGCCTCGCTGCACTAAATGGCAAGGCATTTATGGCTGAGTTCTTTTCCTGACTAATTGGAAACACATCTCTCTATTTTGCTGTTGTTAAAAGAATTACTCTTTGGTAAATGGTATGCAGAAGTGCACTTTTCTAAAATCTAAGCCCTCTTCTGGGCTCTCTTGGTCAGAAAGAAATGAAAATGCTTTTTACTACCAGAGAGCCATGGGTATTTTTTGTGGAGGCAGACTCTGGAAAGTGACTGGTAGGTTTGGTGTCCCAATTTGGTAGACTGTCACCAGCTCTGCCCTTGTGTGCTTATCAGCTTGAATGATCCTTTCTCCTCTCTGGCCTGTGTCCCTTTGCTTATAAAATAGAAGAATGGAGCGAATGATCCCAAAGTTTTTATGAGAAAAGCTCGCAATTCTGAAAGATAGACAGTTACTTTTTGGTTTCAGATTAGGTGATTCAGAGAAGGGGGTGTGGAATACTTACTGGATTTATGGCAGGAGACACTTTGTAAAACAAAACAAAACAAAATGAAACAAAACAAATATTCAGCCTCTGGTAGAGATCTATCCATGTATCCACCCATCCATGTACCCATCCACCCATCTGTCCATGTACCCATCTGCCCATCTATCTATGTATCCATCTACCCATGTGCCCATGTACCCATCTGCTCACCTATCCACCACTCTCTTTTTTTCTTTATCTGTCCCAGCCTAAGGCCATTTCTAAAACTTAATTGTTCATGAAAAAAGTCCCTTCCTTTTCAGAACATCGTATTGGAGCTGCCATCCTCCCAGGTGAATCAACGCAATAGAAACTTTTGAGCACTTTGGGTAGAAGAGTGATGAACATTATGGAGAATCCAGAGAAATTGGGAAGTCCCTATCTTCTGAAGTTTACTGGCAGGGTCTAACATTTTTTAGATGCCCTTGAAAGTGATGTGCTTGATAAATGAGGGTTTCCCATAATAAGTAGTGGTTCCTATAGGATTTAAGAAAATTAAGAGTGATCCATAGCAATCCTGATGTCCTCTAAGTGCCATTTGATCCTTGCACTCAAGAGAATACTTACAAAAGAGGGAAAAAAAACCCACCTTCTCTTTAGTAACTATCTCTGGAAAGCTGTGATGTTCCTCCATCAGGGCTCAGGAAAGAAATTGTTGAACCTAGAAGAATATATTTCATATAAATCTTGAGGTGAGAACTCAGACTCGAGGAGTTGCTTCTCTTGTTTCTCTTCGGATAAAGATATACTTTGGGTTTTGAGGGGGACTCAATTCTTTAAACAAACCCTAAATTCCACCCCAGGCAGTTTTGTTTGATTCCAAGTTCAATAGTATGAAGTGACATGGTTTCAGTGGCTTAAAATGAAAGAGAATCATGTTTTTCTGTATGAAACTGGAAATCCAAAGAGTGCTCCATAAGAATGTTCAGCCTTTTACCTTGTGGCTCCACTACAGGAAATTGGAAAATTTGGGTCAGATGCTTTATTCACATTCCAAAAGTTGATAAAGGGTGGGAAAGTTTGAAATATTGTCTGAATCATAATGCTATTGAGGAGGGTAGAAAATACAGGATTGTTTTTCCCTAAATTACTTTAGAGAAGGGGTGTGTGTATGGATGATGGAGGAAAAATTGTCAGTATGCTCTAGATGGCTTAGTGGGTGTGTTTTTGTTTGTTTATTGTTGTGTGTGTTCATTTTAACAATTTCAGTAGATGGATTACAACAGTATAATGATGCTGATCCTCATTGTCACAAAGTAATTATGGCCAGAAATTGATTGATGGTAGGATATCCAGATCTTTGCTACTTAAAATGGGTTGGTTGACCAGCAGAATTGGTACTGCCTGGGAGTTTGTTAGAAATACTGAATCTTAGGGGCTCCCTCCCAGATCTTCTGAATCAGAGGTCACATTTTATCAAGACCTCCAGATGTCTCATATGTACCTTAAAGTTTGAGAAGCACTGGCCTAGATAATAAATTCATTGGGATGATGCAAGGCATATATCGTTCCCATATTCTAGTTGATTCAAAGACATATCTGGATTGGTATCTCAAATCTCTTGTTGGGAGCAAGGAAAAAGTGACTTTAACTTCCAGGAACTGAATCCAGCAATGGGCCACCTCAGTCTACTCCTTCAGCCTAACCTTCCAGATACCAAGCATTCCAGCCACCCTGACTATCTTACTGTTCCCTGAACATTCAGGACTCTGCATTTGCATATGCTATTCCTGCTGCCTGGAATGGTTTCCCCCTATTTCCTTGTTCATAGAACTCTTGTCAGCTTTCATGACCTTGTTCATAAGACATCTTTTCTGGGAAACCATCCATTTCCCCCAGCTTCCATTAGAGACCCTATCATCTGTGTATTTTTTCCTCTGTTAAATTGCAGTAGAATAGGATAGTAGCAATGTTCATTTCTCTTTCTTGGTCATGAACTCCTTAGGATTTGAACTCCTTGTTATTGACTTAGTATCCTTGTACCTGATACAGAGCAGGCATGCAGTCCATATTTATTACATGGCTAAGTGAAAATACAGTTGATCTGGCTGGAAATGGCTTCTTGGGTTTCTGGGAGTTTCTCATTTTTCAGGCAGCCACTTGGGCTGTTTTTATAACAAATGTCTAGATCCCTAAGGCTCCTGGGTTGTAGACTGGACAACACTGAGCAGTATTGTCAAGTGAGCCAAGACCATCCTAGTGTCTCCCAGTGCCTGCTTTATTCTCTCATGCCTGGCATCTGTATGATGCCTCTAGTTGCCCCAGGATCTCAGTAAGTTCCTGCATTGAGGCCTGGACAACATCCATGATACCAATTTCCACCCCTCCCCAATCAGAAGCTGCTTATTTCCTTAAAGGGCCAGCCACCATTTCTTGAGGGCTTACTGTGTGCCAAATGCTTCACGCAAAGTGCTTTATGTGATTATATTTAGTCCCCACCACAACTCTGTAAACATAGATGCCATGATTTCCAGTGTATATTGAAAAAACTACAGCTAGTGGTAATGAAAAAAGTTGTTCATAGCAAGGTGGTCAGGCAGAGCTGGGATTCAAACTCAAGCCTGTCTGGTTCACTAATTGGTACTTTGAAAGGCTGCTTAGTGCCACAACAGGGGTAATGAATCATCCAGAGAAACCCACAAAGGTACTAACCTACCAGACTACATAATTGATCAAAACACTCACTCTGAACAGTGCACTGTTTTAGATACACTTTACCAGGGAGAAGAGAATCATTATCAGTGATCATAGCAGATTTCTTTATCTGGTCAATTTTAACTTTCTCAATCTCTGACCAGTCTTTAGGGCACTTTGTTCCTAAGATTGAGGACCACTGCCACCAGACTCATCTAGCTCAGTTAGCCTACATCTTTTAAGCCATGCAAAAGGGATGGGACTGCCATTTTGCCTTTAATTTTGTCCTATTAATTGAGAATGATGCCATACTTTTAATGATTTATGTATAGTAGGTTCTCTGTTGAGTGGTACCCACAGGGATTGGTAGATGCTGGGTAAACTCAAGCAACCAGCACTCTGAAGCAGCTGGCAAAATGTTTTTGCCAGTTACTTGAAATTTTGCCTGTTGCTTGAGTTCTGGTTAATGGACGGTCTACTGTATTTAAAATACAATGCCAAGAATGTGTTACTCCCTCACATGGACATACAAGTTATTTCATGTTTAGTAGAAGCTCTCTTTACCCAACTCCACCTACTCATCTTCTTCCACTATCTTTCTCACCTTCTCCCTCCCCTCCTTAAGATATACAAACTGGTGTCCACACTCCGATGAAAAGGTCATTTCTCTCTACTATGTCCATACACTGCTGCTCTCACCAAGATGCAGTTGTATTTACGCCCAAACTTGTCGACAGCAGTTTCTCTTATTGTATACAGCATTTAATGAAATATATAAATCAGTGAACTTTGGGTATAAGACAAAAAGAATTGTTTTTTTAATGAATACCAATGTAGGTGTTTTTGCAAAGAGTTCATAAAAGAAATGTAAACAAAGAGGTAACAAATTTTTACTTAGAAAAAAAGAGGCTAACAACTTATATCTAGGTGGGCAAGAATGCTAAAGCAAAGAAATTCTAAAGGAGTCTGTGCTCAGTTTGCCTTTCAAGGGTCTTTAATCTTCATTCCATTTTAAAGAAACCCAAAATAGAAATTGAAGATGATATTTTGTAAACATTTTTGATCCAACAAAATGAAGTGGGACTCTAATCTAAAGACAGCCAGCAAGGAAACAAGGACTTCAGTCCTGGAGCTGAATGAACTTGACTCTGCCAATGACCTGAAAGTGCCTGGGAACACATCCCCACTGGAGTCCCCACAGGAATCCCGTTCCTGCCAACACCTTGCTTTTGGCCATGGGAAACAAGACACAGAGAAGCCAGTGAGCTTGCTGAGCTTCTGATGTACAGAAATGTTAGATAATAAATTTCTGTTGTTTTAAACCACTAAACCTACATTGACAGCACTAGAGCACAAACAGCCATCGTCAACTCCAAACCCATTTGCATGTACAAGGATCACCATTCCTGCTTTTTCCAAGGCCTTCTTCATTACACACTTCTTAGCCTGCCATTTTGGGTCTTCTACACTGGTGTTGCCTTATTCTACCTTTTAAAACTTCACCTCCAGACAAAGCCTCTGCCCCAGTCATGTTCTCAGCTTCACAAGTCCAACTTGTCTTTAGAGGCAGGTCACTGCCTTCTGCAAATTTCCTTCCATGACTACCACAGCCTTTGGAGGACTCACTATCTGTGTTACCCACTCAGCCTCTGTCCTGTCAAGTAGTGCTGTGGCTTTTTTCTCTGTTTTTTTTTTCCCTCCAAATTGATAGCATCCTTTTGAATGGCGGGGAGCATGCATATGCTCACTGATGTGTTTTGTTTCCTCTTTCAGTCCAGCACATTTTATATGATCATAGGCTTCCTTGAGTGATTGGACTTTACCTGAGCCACATGATCTACATGAATACCCACAGAGGTCTTCTGTGGGTCCTGGTTAGTTTCTGGGGCCCTTGCCTCTGAGTGATAACTCCTTTAATGTCAAGACAATGATTTCCTAATGTCGAGACAGTGATTTTCAATCGTCTTCAAGTGTCTTTGAAATGAATTCTTTTAATGATTTTGGTACCCAGCATTTTGTGTTCCCAAGACAAGAGTCTCCATGGACACAGAGCCTACCCCCTTGGGTCTGTGGTTGCTTTCAATGCTGACATGCCATCATCTACTACACTTTATGAGCATTGACTTGAGTCTCCTCTGAGTGAGAGGGGACCTGCAGCACCAGCATGATAGGACACCACTTAGGGAAAGTTTGGCAGGGTGTTGGGATGGGCAGTAGTAGCCTGGAAATAGATTGAAGGCATTTGAATTTTTTCACTGTGGCTATATATTCTTCATTACATGCTAATGGGATAATTTGATCAATGAATGTACTGGGAAAAGGCAAGAGAGGCATAAAAAGTGTGAAAACACACAGCTACAAATGAGTGGGCATATTTACCACCTTCTTCCCAGAATGAAATCTGTCTGCCATCCATGCTGGGTATAAGAACAGGCAGATCCGAGCTTTGGCTTAATTATACATAATTTGGGTGACAGATGAAATGCAAACCTAAACATTCAATCAGTTAAAGATAGACAAAATTAAGCATTTCACACAGTGTACAACCCCTTCAATCTTTATTAATACTTTAATTATGTTAATTGTACCATGGCTTCAAGCCCTGTGACTACAACAAGCAGGGGGCGGAGGTGGGGGACAAGGCAGTCCTCTGAGCAATGCAGCTAAGTAATGAGTGCATTCAAATTAAAAGTATGAATGGAATGCAAAGTAGCAAAGAGTTACAAATACATAATTCAGCAATTTACCCACTCTGTTCACACATCTTTCCTCCATTATGACTGGAGAGTGGACTCAAGTCAAGTCTAACTCATTCTCTGTGTGCAATGTACATAGTAGGTGCTCAGTATACACCTATGAATTAATCTGGAATCAAAGATAGTGACATTGTATCCATAAAGATAGAAGGAAGTGAGTGGATAATTGTGATAGGTTTTGAAGGTGGCAGGGACCAAAATTATTGCTGGTAGTTTTTTGTGGGATCGGAGGAGGAGGTGGTACAGGTGAGGAGAGGGGGTAAAGGGTGAGGAGTGACTGGAGAGAGAGATAGGAACAGAAATTGACCAGGAATGTAGAGGTTCACTATTGCTTCTTTGTAGTCACTTCAGTTCTCTCGGCTCCTTTTTCTGCCTCTGCCTTTGCCTCTGGCAAATGAAGAAGAGATTGGACCTTAATGATTCTCAAATTCTGCTGTCT
Organism: Craseonycteris thonglongyai; assembly: GCA_004027555.1. Classification (NCBI taxonomy): domain Eukaryota; kingdom Metazoa; phylum Chordata; class Mammalia; order Chiroptera; family Craseonycteridae; genus Craseonycteris; species Craseonycteris thonglongyai. Next base: position 86,504 of record PVKE010001752.1, read on the forward strand.
TGGATTCCTTAAACTTATGTCAAGGATTGCACTGTGCATATGTGTTGAGGGATTAGGACATATTTGGAGAACAACCCTCCTTCTTTTTATGTATTGGATATTTAAGGTTTTCTTTTTAAATTTGATAAAAACTAGTTTGAAAACTCCCAGATGTGGCTTTTCAAGCTCCAGCCTACCCACTCAGAGTGATCTCCTGTGTCCCGCCTGTGTTGGGGGTTTTCTGCTTCTGATCCAACTCTACCTGTTCTGCCCTTTTTTTCTGGGAATGGGTATCCTGCTAGCTCATCTGCTTTTCTAGCCCTCAGGTGATTTTCTATCTCATCTCCCATGTCTTTGCTCTTCTGTGCAACCTGCCCAGAAGCCCTTTTTTTCTCTCTGAACCTATCAACCTTATAGGTCACTAAGCCTGGGTCAGATTTGCCTCCCCGGGGAAGTCTTCTTAGACTGCACTAGGCAATGGTGCTTTCTCCTTTTTCTGAATTCCTGTGATTCTCAGTGTCTGACCCACATTCCCCTTCCCTTTTCTTTCTTTCCTTTTCCTGCGTCCCTCCTCCACTCCCCTCCCTCCCTTCCTCTGTCCCTCCCTTCCTTCCCTCCTTCTTTCTTTTTTTTAATACATGTGAGTCTTATCTTCCTGACTAGATTACTAGATTATCATTTCTCCAGTTAGGAATCATTCAGTCTTCTTTTGTGGTTTTTCTTTGTCTTTACCTCAGACTGGACACACAGATGACTACATAATAAATCCTACTTAGCTTACACAGCTAAAAAGTATTTGAAAGGTGGGTTAACCACAGAAAGTCAGGTGATACTCTAGCAAGAGGAAATTCAATTGCCCAAACTACAACAATCAATAACTGCACTCTAGGTTTTGATTTCATAGTTTACTGTGCGGAAACAAAAATGTCATTTGAGTGACTTATACAAGATGGGTTTTTAGGCTCTGGTAGGCTGACATGTACAAAATCATCCGTTGTTGGGAGTTTCTTTTTAACATCCTAGAGAAAGCCTTGGAGATTTGTAAATATGAAATAGCAATGAAGTGCTTACTTCAGAGAGCAGTTCCTGAGATTTGTTCTCAATGACAACTGGCTCTGTGACTAGCCCTTTTGCCAGGTGGCCTTAGCTAAGCTGAATATCTTCAGTGCTTTATGAATCATTCTTATATTCTTTGATGATTGCCAGTGTAATTCTTCCTGGAGCACAGAATTGGCATTGGACCTCTCTGTGGAGGTATTGGTGGCTAACCCAACTTCCTATCTGATCCTCACACCTTAATCATGAACTCCACAGTTCACCAGTATAGGAGCTGATGTTTAAAAAGGCACTGCCTCGCTAGTTTCTTGGTCCAAAAGCAGGAATGAGTGAATGAATGAATGAATGAATAAATAAATGAATCTCACGGTCATAAAACCTCATAGTGAGCAAAAGGATTTGCTTTAACCCAAGTTCATTAATTGACAAATATTGACTGACTATTTCAAGCCAAACTATAGTGTTAGAGTGTAGAGTATAGAGGGAACATCTGGCATAGTTTTTGCCCTATGTATTTTCCTTTTTGTATGGCACAGAAATTATAAAAGCAGAAAACTGTAGAATAATATAAAAAATGACCCAGTGCTAGCTAACTATGGTTTCCAAATACTATGGGAATTCAGAAAGGAGAGAAATTACTCTGGAAAATTTGGGTAGGATTAAGCTTTTGGAGGAGAGATCTTTGGATACCTTAGACCACCAGAAAGATAAATGAGTAGGCCCTGGAGCAAATTAAGCATGAAACAACACAGGAGGCAAAAATGACAAAACTGTAAATGTCCTACTTTGGTCACATCATGAGAAGGCAGGAGTTTTTGAAAAAGACAGTAATACTGGGGAAAATAGAAGGCAGCAGGAAAAGAGGAAGACCAAATATGAGATGCATTGGCTCCATTAAAGAAGTCATAGGCACGAGTCCCCAGGAACTGAGCAGGGCTATTGAGAACAGGATACTATAGATGTCATCCATCCATAGGATTACCAGTAGTTGGGTCCTACTCAATGGCATGTAATATACACACTATTGGGTCCAATTTCTTCACACTCAAAGATTCTTTGTATTATAGCTTCTACTTATGGACCTCCATATTATGGGGGTAAAGTGTCTGCCAAAGTACCTTGACTATGAAATAATTCATCCACACCCCCTAAAAATATGATCATTGCCAATTAGTCCTGCTGGTGAACAAGAAAGAGATAACTGGAATGTCCACAGTGAACTAATGATAATTCTAAGCAGAGACTTTGTGTTTTCAGTAGTCATTGTATTTTATGGGAAGTGAATATATGGTATGCTGGACTTTTTGGTAGATTACAATGCATTTTGAGAAAACCTGTTTACTACATTTTTTGGATGACTTCGAATCTGCAAACCATATTGGTGGTCCTACACCAAGGAGTGTGCTCATAACAACTGTAGAAGTAGTTGAAGTGTAGATTAGTGTAGGTGGGAATGACACAGCGCTTGCCATAACTAGGACATAGCAGGCAATGTCCATATATCCAATCCCTTCGATGTACCACCCGTGACTATTCGAGGGCCAGCCATCTGCCTCCTTTCATGTTTTGGTGTTCTTCCATACTTTCACAAATGTACCAAAGTGAATCATTTTCTGAGTTGTGCTATTTTGCATCACATTCCAAAAATGTACCCTAAACTCAGTGTACATGATCTTCATCTATGTTCAAGAATTTCCCACTCCTTTAGAGTCTTTAATTACAGCCACAGCTTTTAAAATCAAAATAGGTGATTTTGAGGCTGTCATTGGCTGATCTGAAGATCTATTTTGCACTGGTATCTCCACCACTATCCATTACCAAAGGTGTATGCTTTTGTCAACGTTAATCTAGATCTATGATAGGAGACCATGGTGTGCACCTTGACCACATTGATTTGTGAATGGAAGACAGTGACTTTGTGATTTTGTCCAAGGCCTTGCTTGTAGCCATTTAATAAAACTAGACCATGTATCATTTGAGAAGAATAAGTAGTTGTCTTCATTGTTATCGCCTCAATTTTGAACACAACACCAGGATTTCTCCACAATGGCAAAGTTATAGACTTGGTGGTTAATTAAACACCTTTTCTAATCAAATTAGCTTTCATTCCCTAAGTAGAGGTTTTTAACCTGAAAGTGGCTTTCAAACATTGTGTTTTTTCAGCCATCACCGATGAAAAGAAAGATAATGTCCCGTCAAAGGGCCCCTCTAACAGTGAATAATTATTCTTTGTTTGACTGCAAATGCACATTCCTGAAATAATTTATTCGTAAAATTTCATAAATGATTTCAAGATGTATTAAAGAGCGTTGGAAAGAGTTCTTCCTACCAAAGGTTGCCAGGAATAAGTTTTGTCCTTTAAAATTTGAAACAAATTATTATTCACTGGGGAAACATCGCTGGAGCTTCCTTCCCCCAGCTCCAGCTGACAGGGACAATTTGAAGGAACCTGTTAATAGTAATGCTTTTAAAATTTAGAGATACTTTAAGCAGAGCAATTTTTAAAAATTAAAACCATAGCTGGGGGGATTATCTTGGAGGTCATGCAAAGTTAGGGGCACTACATAATTACTTGAATCGGGGCCTGGATTCCAGCTGCCTGGGTTATGTTACATCATGGGCCCATGAAGGTGAGGGGGACAGGTATGTCTGCAGTTGAGTATCGCCTAAATGCTCCGAGCCATAATTCTCCTGAGATTATTGTTAGCTTGGCCATAAAATGCGGCATGATATAGCATAAAGGCTACTGTACTAGAGGTTAAGGATGAGGAGTGCAGTCCTAGAAGTCATATATAACATTAAAAAACAAAAAACATTCTTTTCTCATTTGTACAGTGAAGGAGTTGGTTTAAATAATCTCCCTTATCCTTTCTAGCTCTAACATTTTATGCTATTACTGTAAAGTGTCCCTTGAACTATTATGGAATTCTTGTTTTATGCAAGCTAATTGCTCCATATGACTTCTAGCCAAGGACCAGTGCTGTCTACTTGGGATATCATGTCTACTATCCTAAATTTCTGGAGAATAGTTGAGTAGTGGTTGTGGCATGGAGCAAGCCTCATTTCCACATCTGAACTGAAATCTTTTGACATAAAGGAAGAAAAAAGGAGGCAAAGGAAATGAACACTTGCTTTGGCATTCACAATGTGACAGGAGCTACGCTGGATGATTTTGTAGCTTCGATTATCTGTTATTGGCATTGAGTGCAGTGCTGGGAACACAAGAGCTCGCAGTAAATTCCAAGCCTGGATTAAAAAGAACCACTTAACTATATAACTAATGGCACCAGAGCCTTAGAAAGAAAATCAGTTTCTTTACAGCTGGTCTTACAACCTGCCTCTTCCTTCTCCAGAAACTGAATTCTAAAATATTACCTCACAGCCAGTTAAAATGGCAAATTAGAAGCACTTGGATGAGAATGATGTGTGTAAGGGGATGGTAAGGGGACCTCAGCCAGGACTCAAAGCAGTGGCCCTGAGCTGATTCTCTCATCAGTCTGCTATTTTACACCTTTGCTTGAGCATGGACCAGAGTGTACAGAAGCAAATGGCTTATTTTAGGCAGTGGGCTGAGCACAGGTGGGCTTAGGTCTTCTTATGCCCCTAGGAAGCTGCAAAGTTTATGCTGAGGGATGGAAAAAGGTGTACCTTACTTTACCTGAGATGGTAAATGCACAGCACGCATGCTGCCATTCCCAAGCCCCTGGCTCTCATTGCTGATTGATCATGGTACTCTAACTGAGCTCAAATTCATTCAGAATCCTTTTAACACCACTCTCTAGATGGTCATGATCAAATGATAGGTGTTGGCATAGGCGATGTAATCAATTTGTTAAGATGTGGGCTAAGTAGTAGATTCTTTAAAAAAAAATTCTGTGTATCTGTTACTTTTGGGGGTAATTCAGTCATTTTCAAGTGCATGAAAGGACTTCTGTAACAGTACAGAGTGGCAATCATTTTCCCCCTACCTCAGAAGTTAGCCACATTTCTGTTCTACTTAACTTTTTTTGTTCTTAAGAAAAGAGAAATTGGCAGGAAATTTTGTAAATTGATCACATCATAAATAGCCTGGTTTATAAAATAGGCATAAGTGAGAGTAGCTTGATAAAATGTGTTGCATGTATATCCTGGAGTATCTACACAAATCAGAAGCAGCAGAGTAGATGTGCATATCACAGCACAATAAGTATTACTTGAGTGAATTAAGGGAGGGAGAGAGGGAGCAGGAAGGAAGGGAGAGAGGCAGGCAGAGAAGAAGGAAGGATATACACATATATATACATATATATATATATATATATATATATATATATATGTATGTGTGTGTGTGTATGCACACACACAATATGACTAACAAATTATAAAATGCAGGAGCTGAAAACAAGAGATTTCTTTTAAAAGACTAAAAAATGTTGACTATAAAAGAAAATATTGTTCGTTTTTGGTCTATTAGAATAAAGAAACTTGTTAATCAAAAGACATCTTAAAAAAATAGGAAAGACAAATTACAAACTGAGATATAGTATCAGTATACTCATACACAATAGATAATGTATTGGTATGAAGAGTATATAAAGTATTCCTAAAAACCAGTAAGAAAACTACAAACAATTCAGTAGAAAACTGAATGAAAGAAATGTTCTGCAAAAAGAGAAATATTTATGACTAATTAACATGGGAACAGATGTGCTCAACATTATTAATGATTAGAGAATTGCAAAGAAAACACTAGGTATTTTTCACATATATGACTAGCAAAAATCTTTTTATAGACATAGTACTAGAGAGGATGTAGATCTGTAGGAACCCTTTCACATTGCTAGTGGGGGAGTACACATTAGTGCTATGCTTTGGAAAATTATTTACCTAAAACATTAATATACCTGATTACCAGCCACTATGACACATGTATTATATAATAATAGGAGATGTATATTTTTCCAATGGAACACTATATAGCAATCAAAACATAAAATGACATGTGATAACATGGTTGCATCTTGCAGTGTGGTATAAAGTGAAAAAATAATGGAGTGGGAGGGGAGATGGGAGAGGGCACCAGCATTATGGACACACTCAATGGTTTGGTGGTTACCTGGAGAGGGGGGAGGAGGGAGGGAGAGTTGTGGGGGGAGGTGGGAGTGGGCACTAGATATAAGGTGATGGAAGGGGAACTGATACTGAGTGATGGGCACATAATACGATGCATGAATGATGTGATGTGGACTTGTACATCTGTAAACTATCTAATTGTTACCAACCAATGTAACCTCATCAAATTTAACAATAAATTTAAAAAAAGAAATTCATTTGATAAAAATGATCCACACGGACCTTGTTAAAACCAGTGCCTTTGAGAAGTATGAGAATTGAAAATAGGAATAAAAGAAAAAAATTAATGTAAATTTCTATGTATAAATATATATGTGAATAAATGTGTATATAGATGAATATAGGTATAGATGTATGTGATAAGCCTATATTTTTCTGTCTTCCTCATGACTTGATATATGGCTCAATTGAAATGAAGGAGTACTTTTGTGACATGATTATATTAATAGATATTTAACAGAAAGATTCCCTGGCCCATAATTGCATCCTATGTACATAGAAAGCATCACTTAAAACTGAACATTAAGGGATTCCAGGATAGCTCAGTGGATGAGCATTTGCTTCACAATTGCAAGGTCCTAAAGACTTATTTTATTGTTTTGAGCCAAGGTGAGAGAGAGAGGAGGGGAGGCCCCAGAGCAGTCTCCATAGTTGGACATCATTAGTTGTGACATACTTCATTCCAAACAGGTGGATGTGGGGCGAGAACCTTTGCCACCATTGTGGCAGGTACCACTTGTGCCGCAGTTCAGCACATTGGTTTGCACGGGCTGGGGCTGGGATTTGATCCCCAGGCCTCACATTTGCAGCGCAAGAGCTCAACCTGCTGAGCTATCACAGCATCCCCTCAATATTAACATTTTTTTTAAAAGCCAAAACATGTCTTCAGGTGTGGCCTCTCAATTTGCTTTTGAGCTAGATTTTCATCAGGGCTTCTCTGGTGACATGGATTATTTGATGACAGAAGATAACCCTGGGGAAACGCTAATAAGAGTGATGAGCTCTGGGATGAGGCTAATCCAGAGCTACTTGTAGAGAAAAACATTGGTGGCAGGGAGGACAGTACATAATCCTGGGAATTCCAGAGATTGGTGAGGACACTGGCGATATCGGCAGTGTGAACGGAGGGGGGGGGGGGGGTTTT
>PVKE010001753.1:0-56519 GCA_004027555.1 Craseonycteris thonglongyai
ATTTAATAGATGAAGAAATGGGCTTGTGGGGAACAAATAACTCTTTCTAGGCTAAAGAAATGACATTTCCATGGCTCTTTCCACTAGTCCTATGAACCAGCATGTACAAGGAGAGGCAACAAGGTGCATGCTCAACTAGATAATCCTAAGGAAAATGTGACTTCAAAAAAACTTCTGTCTTTAACTTAGTAACTCACTACTCAGCTCTCTCTTCTTCATCTATTCAGATACTGGCTAATTTATAAATGGTCTGTGCCTTAGAGTGTTATTTATAAATTATCTAGGAAGTTAAAAAACACTTCTCTAGAAATTATGGCATACAGGATGACTGAGTTCTTCAACTTAGCCACTACCTCCTAAGTTCTCCTGAAAGATGGGTGAAGACCTAAGTTTGGTGCTTAAGGATCCTTACTCTAAATATAAGTTGGAACACAGTACCTCCAGGGAAAGAAGCTATTCATTCTTTGACTTATCCATTTGTTCATTACCGATTAATCCATCCAGTCACTCATTAACTCATTCAGTGATCCACGCCTCCATCTGCATAGTCATTTCCAAAGCACCTACTATAAAGCAAGGCTCTGAGCTAAGAGAGCTTCAGATCTAATCCCACATACAGCAATGCTTCTATTATATATGACTTCCAAAACTCCAGCCTGGAAAAGGAAAACACATTTCCCTAGAAGACAACCAATCCCCTAATTTATAGCTTCTAGAATAAAGTGGAATTGGAGAATTCCTCTAGTTTTTAAGCACTAATAGTAGCTCTAATGGCCTGGAAGGAGACATAGGGATGGTTGGTTAAGTGAGAAGTACTAGAATGGGTAAGGATGTATTGGCAGATTTAAAAGAGAGAGAGAGTAGGAGGAATGGGGCCTCCTGCACATATGTCCCAGGAAATACTGTAAGAAAAAGCAAGTGGATCTCAGGCCTAAACCTCAATTGTTTTCCTTTCTCATATTTGACTTTTAGGTAAAGAAAAATGTCCACAATAATGGTGAGCCTTAATACACAAATGATGTAAGGGGGGTGGGGGTGGGCTCAGTAATATTTCAGATATAAGCATAGACTCTGAACCTGTAATGCTAACATTTTCTCTCCAGAGCTCACGTGGGATTTGGGATAAGCTGCGTAATGGAGATGCTACACACTGAAGTCTGAGGATGAGGACTAAAAGAAGATTCTTGGCACTGGAGAGCAGAGAGGAGTTATTATTATTATTATGTTCACACATTCTTCTTGATGTTATCATTCTGGCCACTGCCAGCTCTTGCCCTGTCCAGCACTGGAGTGGAAAATGGAATCCTTCACTGTTTGGGAAGAGAGAAAAGAAAACCAAAGTAGTGACAGCACAAGGAAGAAATGCTGAAGTCACCACTTGGCTGGGAGAGCTATTTTTTGAGATGGAGGGACAATGGTTTGTTTCTTTGGAGTCTCTATTCTAGAAGAGTATGTATTTCAGCTTCTATCCTCACTTGGAAGTTATAATAGATTATTTTATATTCTGAAGGTATGTTTTTATTTATGTATCTGTTCCTCATCCCCCTGATTATGATGTTGTGAGTAGGAACTTTAACTTATTCTTTGTTGTATGTTTTGTAGTAGGCTAAAGGGTGTAAGTCGTTGGTAAAAAATTTTTGGTAGTGCTAGTGAAGACAGTGGTGGCAATGGGGGTGGTGATGATGATGTTGGTGATAGTAATGATAATCTTCACTAAGAGATACAAACAGAAACTTATAAAACTAGATTTCAGATGGTAACATTACCTAATCATCAAGACATTAAATTCTCTTCCCTTTTCTTCCCCAGGTAGAAACCTTATTGCCTTTATGACTAGGTAAAATGTCAGCTCTTCATTTGAAGACTTTCCTTATTTCCCCAAAATAGAGCAACTCCTCTCTTTTCTCTGTGAGCTCAGAATGCCACTAAAATAAAACAATCAGCCTAAGCTCTAGCAATTTATGAGCCCATTTCCTATATTTAATTTTAAACTCCTCAAGGAAAGGGATCTGACATATTCAACTGCCTCCTCAGTGTTGTACTTGACACCACTTGGCATTGTATAAACATGCATTGTCCAGTAGAGTAGTCACATGAGATTATTCAAATTTAAATTGACGAAAAGAAATAAAATTAAAAATTCAGTTGCTCTATCACACTAGACACATATCAAGTGCTCAACAACCCACATGTGACACCAAAAATAGAAAACATTTCCATCATTGCTGAAAGCTCTATTGGACAGTACTGCTACAAATGTTTGCACAATTGAATTATTTTGTCATGTAGTCATATATCTATAAAGCTATTTCATAGCCAGTTATAGCTGGACCTACACAATACTTAACCTGATTTCCAGGCCTTTGTTGATTGAATATGCTACCCACTTCTTGTAGATAAAGAAATAGATCCACAAAGGTGAAGAGACTTGCTTTGCTAAGATCCCATGGCACATTAATGATAGAACCATTTTATCAGTTGTATCCCCAGTAACCAGTACTTATTATCCAGTGACTGTTCTGTACATATTGCTAAGTAAAAGAATGAAGGGCTTGGGAAAATTCCAGTTCTTCCTATTTCTTGCCCAGCGCTTTTCCCATTTGACCCTGTTGCCCATCTAATATGGCAGCTGAATTGACCAAATGGAACCACTGCTTCCATTTTTTTGCAACCACAAGGGCATAATGAGCCTAGGAGTCTATAGGGAGGAGTTGGTAGAAATTGCCCTAAATCCCTCTTTCATGTCCAAAATCTCCCAGTTACCTGTCTCCATGTGTTGCCCCCATCAGAAGAGATGAACACACCAATGTCAGTATATGAGAGTTCCGGTCCAATGTTGCCTGAAACATAAGCAGAGTGTTTGAAATCATCAGACAGTTTACAGATTACTTGTATTCTCCCTTGGGTTCAGGGAGAGAAAAGCAGTAAATAAAGGTTTTCCAAATAATGTATAGAGTTGATTTGTGCAAGCCTTTTCTTGAGGTCATACGAAAAACCCACCAGGAAAATAAACCCAATATGGGAAAAATGTAATAATTATAACAAGAATGTGTCTTTTTTATTGTTAAATTTACTGGGGTGACACTGGTTGATAACAATCACATTGTTTCTAAGTGTGCAATTCTACATTACATTGTCTATGCATTGCATTATGTGCTCACCACCCAGAATCAGCTCTCTTTCCATCACCATATATTTGATGCCCCCTCCCTACTACCTCCCACCCCCCACACTTCCACCCACCTCCCCCTTTACCCTCAGGTAACCACTAAACCATTGACTGTGTCCAGGAGTTTTTGTCTGTTAATGCGTCTTTACATAATAAGACTCAAAGACCAAATATTCATTAGCTTGGATCTCTTAAACTACTCATTCTGTATACCAAAAATCCCTTAAAAATTGATCTTGACAGGTATTTCCTGAACTGGCAAAGAGCTGAAGAGTAGACACACATGGAACAGCTGAGTCTAGGGAAACTTTCCCCCTCACATGTATTTTAGCCTAAGAAAACCTGGTGTGTGTATGTGTGTGTGTGTGTATTTTCAGCTTTAACTTGTCGTCATGTCTCTTGAGTGGAAGGCAGCTGAATGAGCCAATAGTATAGACTATGTAACCTAAATTATAGAGTGCCCAGAATAAGACAACTATATTTAGCAGAAGTTGGCCATCAAGCATGGCAGGTAAAGAAGTCACTTAGTTTGTGCCTAGACTGACCACACTTGCTGCCTCTATCCTTTCATATCCACTTATTTTCTCTGTCCTTCTTTTTCTTTCACTTACACTGTACTACCTTATGGTTATGTTTATTATAAAAGAAAGTAATCACAATTTCTAGTATACCTATATTGCCCAAGTTTTCCCAATGGACACCCCACCTCACAGCCTAGAACAGTGACTGAATGTAGTAGTTATTATAGTTGCTCAATAATTCATTGTGGAATGAATGAATGAGTAAACAAATGATTGAACCATGTTCCAGATGTGCACTTAGGGAGGTATTAAGAACCAGGAAAGTGCCCTAAACATTTAAGAATTTATCATTTTGACAATTAATAGTTTTCTTTAAAAGAAATAAGAGAGGGAATGTTGGCTTCCACACATCTGTAGCCTAAATAAGAGCACAATAAAAATGCAATGATGAAAATGTTAATTGAGCTCCTGACATTTAATGCTTCAAAATGAGAAATTAAAGCCAGGCTACGTCAAGCTCCCATCAGCGTCAGGCGCACACAGCTAGCCAGCTTGTTTTGATGCTCAGGCTGCTCAAAATAAGCCTGGGGCTCAGGGCTCCTGGGAGAGGTGCAAGTGAAGTGGGGAGGGGCATGGTGAGCAGCTGTGGGGAGATCAGAATTCCATTCTCCAGGTACAGGTTTTGGAAAATACAAATAAAGATAAGATGGGTGGGGCAGAGAATATCAACTGGAGTTGTTTGTATGGCTGCCTGGCACACGGTCCCAAGAATTCTGAAGCCATTTGGTTTCAACAGAATTGAATGTGGTACTTGATCAGCAATGTCTACCAAAGCTGGGTGGGAAAAAGAGAAAGAGAGTGAGAGAGAGAGACAGACAGGCAGACATGTTCACCTTCGGGCTAGAATCTGCCATTCCCGTCATGGCTTCTCAGGCTCTGTGTCGTCACCTCTTACCCTCTTTGGGAGTTGGCTTTGTCAACATGCTTCTCCTCTCTCAAAGCCCAGCAAGACTGGTGGCAAGAAGCCGAGGCTGACAGTGAAGTCTGCTTTTGGAAATATCTTTTGTCAAGTGAAAGGAGCCCGAAAAGAAATGCTGCTGATCACAGGGACCAGAAAGCAGGTCCCCAGTGAAGGGACAGAAATAATGTACCCAGGAAGATTTGGTCTCTGAACATATTCAGTCCCTAAGTGGCCCTGTGGGAAATCTCTGACAGGAAGAGTCTGGGATACGGTGTCAGAGAAGAAAGATTTGAATAAGGAGCCTCACTACATGGAACTGGGAGGCAGGCTTACTAAAGCTGTTGCTATGGGGCCAGGTTGGAAGATGTAGTTGTTCCACACTCAAAGCATGTGGTAGGGAGGAAGGGGTAGTGAGAGAAAAAGTAGCCTGGGGCCTCCCTCACCAACAGCTTAGCCATCAATCAGGGAGGCTCTGGTGTCCTTTGAGGCAGCTTTAAACAATGTGCTTTTATTGCCCATTCCCTCACAGGGCGACCCTTTTCTGCTTCATAGTTAAACACTTGTGAGAAAAAAAAAAGGGAGAAGTGAGGGAGGGAGAGCTAGAGAAAGATAAAGGAGGAGGGAGGGAAGGGGAGGGGAGGGGTGTGGAGGGGAGAGAGGAAGGAAGGAAAGAAGGGGAGAAACTAGGTTGAAATCATAGTGGTCAGGGTATTTTGAACCCTAGGGATTCTATGTGCTTGAAGCCATTGCCAAACTCCACACTGGAAGTCCCTCAGCCTTCTGAGATGGCCTCAGCAGAATTAGAGACTTCCGTACTTTCACCTACGAAGCTTCTGAGACCACATCTGTGTGAGGTGGGAAGAGCCATTGAGTAGAGGGAGTGGTAGGGAGACAGCCCAGGGCTCTGACACCCGGAAGAAGGTGAAACGCAGACCCAGGTTCCACACAAGCCAGGGAAGAAACCCTTGGCTGACCTCGTAATCATCCTCTGAGAGCAGTAACCTCTCCAAGAGAGCTGGCACGCAGCAGGGTATGGGAGGAGGGTGGGGGAAGACGGGCATGATAAGGCAGGTACCAGAGGATCTGGGTCTAGCTTTTCATCATCAGGACCACGTCAGCTGGATTTTAGCCCTACCAATGTCCCAAGGTTCGGCAAGTGGCCACACATTACAAAAGTCACAAAGGGAAGAGAAAAAGAAGTCAGTCAATTCTGAAATATATGGGTAAAAATATTTTTAAAAACTCATCTTTAATGTCTGCATGGTTGCTCATTTATACAACCTTAACATTAATTTAGAGGCAAGTGCTGGTCACAGGTAGTAACAACTACTTGTACCCCACTCACTATATTCTTCTGGGTCTTATAGACACTGTTCCATCTCTAATTCCTCAACATCCTCACAAGGTAGAAAACAGCTCTGTGGTACAAATGAGAAAAATAAGCATAGAGATTGAAGAACTAAGCCAAATTCTCAGGGCTAGAAAGTGCTGGAGCTCAGCTTAGAAAGCAGGGTGATGGGTTCCCAGATAATATTCATTCATTCCATGTCTGCACAATGTATGCACCTGATTTATGGATTCTGCTGCAGAGAATGAGCAAAACATATCCTTCTGTTGCAAAAACAGTGGTTTTAAACTTCTGTAACATTAATGATGATAGCAGGTGACATGTATGGAACATTCACTATGTCCTAGAAACTGTTCTGAGCACTTTAAATCCTTTGCTTCATTTAATCCTCCAGTTCTCTTATGTCAGTACCACTACTCCCACTTTGCCAATGAAAACACCGAGTGGCGAGGCCACACAGAACAAAGCCTGGCTACACCGTACACATATAAAACCATTAACTTCTGTTACTGATTACTGTTCTCCAATGCGGCTTCTGCTCCAGCCAAGGGCCTCCTGTAGCCCTTGCAGAGGCAGAGCGCTCAGGGGTCCCCGAGTTAGGAGGTGCAACCCACGTAGATTACAGTGTGGGGATCACTCCCCACGTCATGAGAATAACAGAGCCTGCCCTTGTCTTTCACTGTCCCGGACTCCCTGAAGACAGCCGTTTTAGACGTGGTAGACCCCCACCGTAAGGGGTTGAGAGGGGTTGACTGAAATGCCAGAAGGCTTCACTAGATGCCAATCTGATTAGAGTGGTGGACACTCGTGGTATTTACAGTTCACACAGTCAGAGCCTTGGACATGGGAGCCATGCCTAAAGAACAGAATGTGCCATATTGGAAAGTCACCGTGAATTTAGGGGCTTTCATTAGAAAAATGCTGCCTAACACCACAGCTCTAACTTCTAAGATTAGGAGCCTGCCTTGCTTTCTGTCATGAACGTATTTCCTGAAAAGTGCATGGAAATCAACTGCATGCTAATCAGAGCACCCTCCTGGGGAGGCTTTCACTTCCATTTGAGTTGCTTTATTTTCGTTTCCAGTTGATGTGCAGTACACAGTGGTCCCAACAATGCAACCTTAAGTTTTGCAGCCCTCAGCCCAGTGGTTAATCATCTATAAGCAAACCTTTACACACACCAGATAACCTCCCGATTAAAATGAGCTCTGGGGTAAAACCCTTTGTAAAGAATCCCCTGTGTGAAGACAGAATCACCCCAACTTACATCAGATGAACTAGGAAGCTCACATATCACATTTTCTCGAGGTGAGAATTCCCTGTTGCAATCTTGCTGGTAAGTCAGTTTACTTTGAGAGGAGCTATGGCCTCTTGCTAAGTGCAAGGGACAATGCCCTGTGTCTGGCTGGGGTGGGGCACTCAGCTTGGTGTTCCCAGTGTCCAGAGCTCTTATTCTGGGTTGTTATGAGGGCATTGGGGATGCGTAAACCATGCCTATTTTCTGGGGAGCGTGTCCAGTGTCCACCCATCATTCAAATGAGCCCAAAGAGGTTATAACCATACTCCAGCAGCCCTTGGACAGGAAGACGCCAGGGCGCATGTCCCTTACCTGTAGCTACCACCAGTCCTGGGGCTGTTGCCTTGCTCGAGATTCTTCCTGAGGAATACGGATTTTCAGAGATTTGCAAGTGCAGGTGCAAGGAGCAGAAGGGCTACAGCAGAGAAGGAGAAAGTGGCTTCATTCCAGGTACCTCCTGACACTCACCTGCACCCCACCGGAAAGGGACTCCCAGAGACAGTAAGGCTGAGAGGAGGGCCACGCACTTCACTTAGGGCAGGAGTCCCCTCTACCTGAGACCACCGATATGGTCACATCAGGAGCTGCCCTGAGCCCCTGTCCCTGCCCCTGCCCCCAAGGCAATGGTGTGCTGCCCCCTCACGTCCTCACTCCAATCCCGCCCACCACCAAGACCCAGTTCCTGGCAGCCTTACCAAGCCGCCCTGAGCGTCCTTGACCCAGAATGACACTGACCATCTCCCATAGCTGACCCTGGCCATCGCACTCTGCTGAGAGAGTGAAGGGACCTCCGGGAGGACTGGGAAGGGGATGCTAACTGAAACAGTCTCTAGCCCTCGACCCTCTCCTTCAACCAGACTGTTTCTATTTTGTGTATTTGGTTCCTATTTCTAATTTTACTTGACTTTTACTTTAAAATGTTTGAAGTCATTATCAAAAACTCCTATCAGTTTGTGTTCTTTACTTATTTACTTATTTAGAACTATTTGAATGTTCTTTCAAAGAATTGGGGATTTATAGGAATGTATAATATGACATATCACTTAATAAATTAAACTTTGCATATAATAATGATAAAATTGGAAAAAGGAGAAAAGCAGGTTAAGAAAATAAGGTAAAATCATGAGTAAGGTTGGGGGGTGAGGGGAGAGATTCATGCTATGACCAGCTCCTAGAGACAGGCAGGCATCTGTCTCCAACCTTCCTAGGACCCCAAGCAAAAAACAGGAGTTGGACTACAAAAGGAGAAAGGCTCTGTTTGCCCTATTTATCACTGTAGCTCCAGTTTTTAAAATAATGCCTAGAATATGACAAGGGGTTAATAAACCTTTTTAGTAAATGACAGAAGGCAACTTTTTCCTAAGGAGAAACAACCGTTTCTGGGACCTTAGAATTACTCACACCGGTCCTCTTTAAGACAGCAGTGAGGGTTGTGAGTGTCACCGTTAGTATCTCTCCCTCTTCCCTCCCCATCAGGAGCTGTAGCATCATATACACCTTGTTCTCCATAGCACCGACCCCAGTATTCCGTACAGCTGGGATCCTGGTAACGATGAAAGATGAACTATCCCATGAGGACATCCCGGCCGGACCCTACCTGCGCTGCCAAGGCAACTTGGGCTGACCTTGAAGTCCCTCAAACATTTATCAAACTGCATCATAAAACCACCCGTTAACATGTGTGTTGCTACTACTAAGCTCTATCTGGGACTCTGGAACACAGACACTTTCTCTTACCTGTGTTTTGTTTGTTTTGTTTTATTTATCTTCCTAGGAGTTAAGAGCACATAGTACTTTCTCAGGAAAAGCCTGTGGAATTCAACTGCGCTTTCCATCCAAGTGGCACAGCAGGCCGAGTCCACATGTCAACACCCTGGGGACTGCAGGAAACCCCTGCCCAGCACCAGCCAAGTTCCTCAGAGCCCCAAGAAGAAGGATGCCCCTGACGCAGTGTCCCTAGGTCACCAGCCTGCCTGTGGACTTCACTTGGGAGTGGGGGACTGACCAGCAGGCAGTGGACCGGGCTTCCTCTCAAGTCCACGTCTGGAGCTTGCAGGAGGCGCCAATCGCGGCCCTTGTTGTAGGTGATGTATGTCTTCACCTGGTCATCCACCTTCCTGTTTGCCAGGAATATCCCTTTGATACCTGCTACCTAGGAAAAAGGGCAAGACATGGAGAATCATGTTGGGCCAACACACATATGGTCTTGGAGAACCTCTGGGAGAAGACCTAGCATTTTCCACAGGGTGTTGTGGGTATAAAAGAGAACATGGGAAGAAATTCCATATTGTCTCTGAGAGCAGTTTAAGTTCTTCTCTGCCCCTTCCACACCCCCAACCCAGATGTGCCATCTTCTTCTTATCCACCTGCTTTCTTACACTTAACATGGCTCTGTGCTTTGCCCCATAAGAACTCTTCCTTCGTTAACTGTTGGCATGTCCTCTGAGGGGGGAGCAGTTGATAACTGAAGGAGCTGTCCCTTTCTAGAGAACAGTTTTCTTCTCAGAGGGGTAGGTACACAGGTTTTCAACGCATCGAGGTATAATCTTTCATGGTAGAAGTTGACATTTTGGGGGTGGGGGCAGATGACCCAGCTTGGTGATCTACAATTATCTCTTATCTGTTTCACTAGCTCACTGTGTGACTGTGGATAACTTTCAGGTCATCTTTGGGTCTTAGCCAATGGTCACTTTAAAATAGGCAGAAGCAGCCCTGCCCTTCCTTTTCCCTTCAGTTGGCTGGCAGTAGCTACATGAGATCATACAGAGCACTCTAGCCAGAGATTCCAATTACTGGGTTCTGCGTACCCTTCATATTTTGCAGGGAGAAGAGCATCACCACAAAACAAGAAGCTAGAGGATTAAAAGAGACATATGATCTGCAAGGGTTTTGGAGTAAGCACATTCTCCCGAACTTTTATTCCTAGTATGTCTGCAGGCTGGGCCATAAGAATATTGACAGCGTCCTCTGTCAAAGAAAGATTTCCTTAACATCCCATACAATCCCAGCATGTTCCAAAGCTGAAAGGGAATTCAGCTAGTTCAAATCTATATATAAACAAGAGGTTTAATGGCAGGTTGTCTAGATAATAGAGATTTCAAAATTTTAATTGTTTTCATTCCCCATTATTTAAGGATCACGGTTAACTGAGGTTTATTGCAATTCTGAGAGAACACCGGTGGGGAAGAATTCTACAGAAGTGAGATTTTTTGCTTTTTTAATGACATAATTCAGTTGGTCAAATAAGAAATCTTCTTAAAATTAAAAAAAGAAAAAGTTTTTTAATAACCCGACTGGCCTTGGAAGAGAATGCCAACCCAAATAAAAACAAACAAAATGGACAAAGAATGTCAGTGGGAGAACAGAGTTGTCTGAGAAGGACACCCACCGCCAGGGGAATTTGACAAAAGGCCAACCACAGAATTGATTAAACTCCCAACATGAACAGAGGGTGGGGGGGGGAGGGAAGCCAGCATAGGGGAGGGGCAGTGGTGTCAGCCATCTACCCTTCCCCCACCGTACCCTCTCTACCCTCACTGCTTCAAGTTAGTGCATTCCACGAAGACTGGCATCTTATGTGCTCACCTAGGGTCTATGAGACCCGCAGGCCCCTCAGTCTCTAAAACCAACTTGCAAAGATGGTTTTCTATATCCTGATTGCAAGCGATTCCGTGTTTCTTTGCAATCTTCTGTCTTTGGTATTTCCTTTAGCTACAGAGCTGTTGCTTTTTCTTTGGGCCACCAGATCGTGATTCCAACAATGCTCTCCCCTAAGCCCCACCCCCACCCCCAAACTATACCTGGGGCCTTGCTATCTACTTCTTGGAAGGAAATACAAAGTCAGAATTAGACTCGTGGGTCTGCTGCTGTGGGCTCATGTCACTCCACTCCCCACCTCCTAGCACAATGCATTATGGTCCAAATGACTAGCCATTCAGCCACCTCTTGTGTTCTGGATGAGAACGTTTGGCAGATAGAATGGTCACGACAATATTCTCCCGCAGAGAGCGCTACCATTCAGGTGGGCATTTTCTGTGTGTCCCCCCATATTCTGAGAGCAGCATCCAGAGAATGGAGACTGAAAAGATATGGGAAGGAGACTTCCAGGGAACCCATGTGCAGCACTGAAGGCCTCTCCTGCAGGTGCACATAAGGCCACAGCAACGTCACTCAATGTCTGCAAGGACCACAATCCTCTCCCTTTCATAGCTGCATTGTTCAAAGCCTTTACATGATTACTAAATTGCTTCTTGGCTCATGATCGTATATAAATGGACAACAGGTTTGGAGGTCACTTTACTTTTGTGTCTCTCAGGCCAACAACTTGCAGGCTTTTTTACTGGAACCTAAATATGAAGTGCATTTATTTTGCAGCCTAATAAACTCATACCCATATAGGCATGTATGTGTACACATATAGGAACACATATATCATGAAACATGACTTACCCTCACTACATGCAATGTAAAGGAACTGAATAACAAGACACACATTTTAACTCTTCTGTCTCCAAGGAGGTACTTAGAATCTGCCTTAACATGCTTCCTCCCACTGTTGTTTGAGATCAGAAGTCTGGCTGTTGCTGTTGGGCCCAGAAGTTCAAGGAGAAGAGTACCAGCTGGTGTTGGTCCCAATAGAAGAGGGCAGTAGAAAGTTTCAGGCCCGCATGGCCCACTTTCACTCTGGGAATCAATTTGAATTTCAAAGGGAAACAGTGACCCCTTGGCAGAGCATGGGGTCCAGGTGGCATGGTCATCTGTTGTTCACCTCCCTGGGCCCTTAGGATAAGAAAGCCAGAAATCTGCTGAGAAAAGCAATTACCATCGTCTGCTGTGGGCTGTCCCTAGAGCCCAACCTGTAGTGAGGGACCAGTGAAGGTCAGTTTGAAAAAAAACATCCCTGTGGAGTCTATAAGCAGCTGTCTATCTGGCCAAAGCAGGATCATCTAAGTTCACGGAAAAAAGAGGGTGGAAAGCAAGCACTCAGGATAAAGAAAGCAACAACACATCAACAGGATGAGCAAAGAAACCAAAACACCAAGGATGGCTCAGAGAGTTGCATTTTATCCATCCAAGTACAGTGGGATCAATATAACTAGTGATGAGGACTTTCAAATTAAACCCACAATTAGGTACTACTAGACCCCTATCAGAATGGGTACACACACACACACACACACACACACACACACACACACACAAACCCTGATAATATCAAGTTGGTGGAGATGTGAAGCAACTGGAACTCCCCTACATCTCTGGTGGGGATGCAAAATGATACTGCTACTTTCAAAACAGTTTGGCGGCTTTTTCTACTCATATACTTACATTCAACCTAGCAATCCTACTCCTAGGTATATACCCATGAGAAATAAAAATGTTATGTTCATGTGAATATTTATAGAAGTTTTGTTCATAATCACATACAATCATAAACAACTTAAATGCCCTTCAACTACTAAATAAATAAGCAAACTTAGGTACATCCACAAACCGGATACAATTTATCCCTGTGGCAATAAAAGGAACATCTATTGATGCTCAACAACTTGAGTGACTTTGTTTTATCTACGATAAATTTTATAAAATGTAACTACTGATAAAGTCTTTCTGGTGAAATTTTAGCTTATAAATTGAGATGTGTCAGAAGTGTACAAGACACCCAGGAGTTTGCAAATGTGGCATGAAGAAACTATAAGTGTCTCACTACTAATTTTTCATATTGAAGATATACTGAAATGATAATATTTTAGATATTTGGGTTAAATAAAATCCATCATTACAATTAATGTCAGCTGTTTTGTTTTACATTTTTTAATGTTCATAGTAGAAAATTTAAAAGTGTGTGTGTAGCACATATTATATATTTGTTCAATAACACCAGAGCAAGGCATTACCTGGAATGCTATTGCTTTTATTGTAAGAAGTTACAAGTTCTTGTTATTATAAGACGTTTCAAGTCGGATGCTTAATATCCAGAAAAGTATTGAAACACATACATCAGACTGGCAGCTCAGAGCATGGTTCCATAATATAACTGAGGGTGTTAGAAAGAATATTTGTTTCTTAATTTATCAGTGGAGAGCAACTAAGAAGAAATAAAGTTTATAGTTAGGGATGGAAAGAAATCAACATTGAGCTCTATATAAAAGGAGTGTCATAAGAACAACGATGAGCACACATAATAGACTGCATTCACGGTCAATACCAGCCTAGCTTTTGATAGGATGGGCTCTGAAACCCCAAAGAAGAGATGAATTATTATTCGGCCTTCAAGAACTGTTTTCTCCCCTGATTATGTCATTATATCCATGACAATACTGTACTCTGAGGCAGGGATTAAAGAGAGAACCAGCAAGAGACATGATACAGTGAGCTTCAACAGACCAGGAAATGAGCAATGCCTCTGCTTTATTAGGTAATTAGGGATTTAGTGGGGTTGGTCCCCACTGGTCTCCAACACCTCTCAGTGCTAAGACCTGCAAGGTGAATTCTCAAATTCTCGCTTTCTTTATCCCCTTTCCATTGTCAATACAAGGCTTGTGAGGTTCCTGTAGATGGGTGACACACCTGTAGTTTAAATGGCCGTGGTCAGCCTGAGCCATCTCACATCTGTGTTACCTAAAGGCACCTCTGACATTTCAGACAAGGGAACACAGGTGCCCTGTTATTTCTAATAGAAAGTTACACATTAATTTGGCATTGGGGAGGACATCACTAGGTATGTCAAAGCAGGGGAAAAACATAGAGGAATACTAGCCCATGGAATAAATGCCCAGCTCTTCAGTCAAGTTCTTTACTGGTATCTTTGCAATATTTGTCTTTACTGTTCCCCAAGGTCACTCAACATTCTATACAAAATGGACCCGTACTCATGATCTGGTTCTCTTCTAATGCGGGGATACCACCAGCAATGTCTTTCTCTCAAGCTGCAGTGTTCATGCTTTACAGCAACTCACCCACAAGTCTCCCCGGACTCCTCAAGTTAGATTTACCCTTCCTTCTTAGTGATGTCACAACATGGTGAATCAGACCTTTAATAAAATTTAGACTGTGATTACTATCCATCCTAATAGAGTCACTTACATCTTTCCAGCAGACTGTGAGTTTCATTTACCAGCCTCATTTCATCAAACAAAATATACGAGTATTCCATGGAAGTGTTTTAAATTAGCTGAGTTGAATGTGAAAGCTTACTGGTTTTCCCGGATGCATTACTCAAGGGCATTCAGAGTCCAGAAAAATTATAGTCTCTTTGCTAACCTGCCATATGGTACACAATCTCCGTTTCTGTGAGAATCTCCAGTAAAGAAGGATAAAGTCTAATAACCCCTAGAGACCAATTAAATTGAGTTTTGTCTCCAAATCACAGTATGTATCTCCAGGTACAAAACAACATCACCCTCTAAAAACCTTCAATACATTCATGGTCTAGATAGTATCATGATCCAATTTATTCCTATGGTATTGAATACCTTCTAGAATATGAACTCCAACTATTATATTTCTGCAGCACTCATTCTTGTATGTAACAAGCATCTATTTATTCCATGCAGTTAGACTAGCTATCTGACAGTCTTACAAATCTATGCCATCCATTCAATTCTTGGTTCATGCCATTCTTGACAGATAGAATGCCTTCCTTGCTTCACTTCTTCATTACCAGGGAAAAAGGACTGATAATGGTAACCTTGAGAGAAAAAAAAATGAGCATGTACAACTCATCCCCACCTCTACTAGTTTTACAATCTTCCTGCAAAGATCACATCTTCTATACTTCAATGTGATGGTGTTATAGAAACAAGCTCCCACAGGAGATCTTTGGGTTTACAATTTCTGCCTGTTACTGGATGGATAAGTATAATTCTGGAATGCAGCATTAGCAAGCCCACTTCCTCCTAG
Source organism: Craseonycteris thonglongyai (assembly GCA_004027555.1). Lineage (NCBI taxonomy): Eukaryota > Metazoa > Chordata > Mammalia > Chiroptera > Craseonycteridae > Craseonycteris > Craseonycteris thonglongyai. Next base: position 15,199 of record PVKE010001753.1, read on the forward strand.
CTTCTAAAGTGTACAGCTGATGTATGATCTTCATTTGTCTCAGTCTTTGTCTCTGTCTCAGTTGGTTCTAATCTTGGGCAAATAAAAAAGAAATTTGTTTACTGACCTCCTCAAACCCCAACAAACTAGATTGCAAGCTCCCTGAGGGTGAGAGCCATCTTCCTTCCTGTCTCCCTTGTGGGCTTGCACACCAGGTAGGGGCATAATCAATGCTGATAAAACTGAACAGAGAACCAGCTCAGCAGCACTGGTTTTAGAGAAGTTGTTTTGCCTGGGACTTCTTGGTTTCTCTATAAATGCAACGACACCTGCATTTTTTTTCCCCAACAAGACTGAAAACACAAGACTGACTTCAGCAAGAAGGAAAAAAGATTACATGGATCCAGGCACATTCTTCACTTGGATGCTCCACTTCGGCTCAGTGTCTCACTGTTTCTAAATGGCCAGGAGTTTCCTTGGGAAGGCAACAGCAGTGTCAAACTCATCCACCATTACCAATAGGGTCAGGGACACAGGCATTTCTCAACTTCAAGCTCCTCAGCAGCAATGTCCACCCTCTCCTCTTGGGGTCTGGCCCAGGGAGCATGGATAATCCTCTTATCTCTAGAGCTTTAGGAGTGGCCTCAGTCCTGGGAACATTTATCTAAACCTTTCAAAGAGATATGACTTATTGCCCAATAACTAGGTATATTTCTGTTTCCTGGTATTATTGGAGATATGGAAATGAAAGCTTCTCAAAGTTATTTATACACCTTAGTTTTCATAACTCTAGGAAGATATTTGCGCCATTTTCCAAATAGATCTTGTTAAGGGAATTATTTCAGTACTTGTCAACTATCTCCTTAGTAAATCAGGGTATTTCCACTGGTTTTGTTTTATAACCAATAACATTCACTTCTCTCTTAAAAAAAACAAAACAAAAAAATAACCTTCCATTCATTGTAAATCCTTGTATAATTTTCTTCCCACCTGATAAAGTAACTAGAATCTTACATATTTCCACAACTACCAGTAACTGGGTAGCCAACTTAGAGCTCAGTGTCGGGATGCCGGGACTTCGACAGGTGCTGCTCAGAAGAGACCACTGTAAAGCAAAAGCCCACACACCAATCCCTCTGTTCTGAAAGCCACTCTCACTCCTCAAAGGAAAAACAAACAAACAACAAAAAAAAAAAAACAAGGGAGCAGTTTACCTACACCCCCTGAGGCTCCCACCCACAACACACAGCTTATCCTTCATGAGTAAATGACCTCAGCCAGCACAGCCCGCCAGTCACTGGTGAATGCTGGAGAAAGAGACTCACTCTCTTTGCTCAAATCAATCTACAGTATCATATTGAAGTGGTCAGTTAAGTCTCTTCACTGTGGCCAGGACTGTCAAAGGTCAAATACTCTCAGAAGTATAAAAAAGCACTCCATCATTAGGGTCACTGAAACAGTTCCTATGTGGACTCACTTGGTCTCCTAAATAAATTATTCTTTAACTGGTGAACACATTAAAAAACAATATAAGTGCGAATTCAATAAAGTTATTTAAATATTAATAAATATTAATGTTTATTAATAAATATTAAAAAACAACTAAATGTAAGTTAAGGCCAGTTCTTCTTCATGCACAGATTGCTGGCATTTGGTGGCATTTTAGAAACCCTCACTTCTATCACTTGTTTGCTTTTCTTTACCTACAAGATTTATGATTTTACAAATAATTTAAGGCATATGAATAACACTACTTCCTGCACCCAGAATCCATAAGAAAGTGCATAGAATTCAAAGTGGTACTTAAGAGATCACCTAAGCCAGGTACCTTCATTTCTAGCTGGTAGTTATGCTCATACATACAAGAACATTGACTTTAGCTACAATTTGTTGAAGGCTTATTTAGTCCACCCCCATACTGGATGCTTTACAAACATTCTCTCTTGTTCTCACAATAATCTCATTAGATAAATATTTTACCCTCCTTTTACAGGCGAGGGAATTGAGGCACAGCAAAATCAAGTCCCTTGCCCAAAGTGATATACTTGCTAAGTGATGCAGCTGAGATCTGAACCCAGGACTACATGACTCTAATGCTTGTGTTTATAGCATCAAAACTTGTGAAAAAGAGAGGCAAATGCAGGTGCAGGGTAATCTTGGCTACATACCTCATACAATTCAATAATGATATTTCCCATTAGACCTCGGCTGCTCTTAATATTCTCCATGGCCAGGGTGAAGTAGATCCCACGAGTGTCTGAGATGTAGAGGTTGTATGTGTCATTCTGGTTCCATTCTTGGACCGCTGCAAACACTTGGTTCTCATCAGTACTGATGATGTGCATGTCCTGGAAGAAGACAGAAGGCCTATAAAGCAGCAGATCTCCATATCTCCCTGCCCACTGGGACCCAGAGTCATTATCATGACTTATGAAATGGTTGAGAAAAGCTTGATTTATAGGCAATGTTAAACAATTCTGTGTTGGGCCAAGGCTATAAATTATAAGCTTCATGATTTCTGTTCCTTGTCTAGTGACAGCAAGATGAGTGTAAGGGGCTTTAGTGAGAATCATTTTCCATGGCTTTGAGGGATTCATCCACCTTCATTTTTTATTTTTATATCTGAAAGTTAGTGTTCATGTTAACAGAGACATACAGTCTTGTAAGAGGAAACACACATGCCAAGAAGGCAGAGTCTGTCCCTTCTTTAGATCTTCATTTATGTTTTCAAACTCTTTAGTGTAGTGGTTTTCATACTTTCCTTTGGAATCTTCAGTATCATGGGGACTGCAAGGAGGGTTTGGAATGAAGGCGCAGCCTACAGGTCAGGGTTCTGGACTCCCAATCCTGTTTCAACCAGAACAGAAACACTTCAATCTGTTTTATACTGGGGTTCTACGTAATATTTTAGAGTAAAAGAAAAGTGGGTTTGCTGTTAATAAAATTTTTTAAATCACTGATAGTGAAAAAGATATTTAACCTGGAGTTTAGATTCCTGAGTCATAATATAAACTCTGCTGTAAGTTAGCTGTATGGTGGTGAATGTGTCAGTCTCTCTGAGCTTCAATTTTTTTTTTTTTAACAAAATTGTGAAGAGACTGGGCTATCAATAAAAACAGCTAACATTTGGGCACTATTCTAAGTTATCCAAATGTATTATTTCATTAGAAATCCAAATAATTCTATTTATTCTTATTTATTATTAATAAATAACAGGTAGTATTATAGGAAATAGTGTGAGAATATTCCCATTTTACTGAGGAGTAAGCTAAGGCAATTGAGCTTTGCCAACATACTTCAGATTACATAGCTAGGAGGTGGCAGAACCATATTTTGAACCAGAGTGTCATGACTCTAAACTATTAGCATCTCCCCATTTAAATATATAGCATCTAGATTGGAAGATGTGAACCAATGACCCATGAAAAAAATATGACCACAGCCTCCACGCAATACCTGTAAAATGTAGTCTTTCAGGTGGAGTCACACTCATTGGAGTCTCAGTCTTACATATCCAAATGTTCTAATGATCTTTCACTTACATATTGCTGTTTATTTCTGGGTCCCTGGAGTCACTTTAGTTTGTATTCTTGGACTGGGTCATTTATAAAGTCAAACCTGATAGTTCAGAATTTGCAATAGTTTATAAAAGCCAGTTTGCATATGTGGCTATGCACTGTACAAAGATATTCACAAACTCAGGTCCTTACTTAAGAAACGTACATGGTCAGGAGGCAGTGTTGACAAGGAGAAACATTTGAAAAAAATGGGAATAGTTTAAAAATGTATGTATGTATGTGTGTGTGTGTGTGTGTGTGTGTGTGTGTGTGTGTGTGTGTGTGTGTGTGTGTGTGTATATATATATATATATATATATATCCATACAGGTGTATATGCCAAAGAGTGATCGCATCTGAGAAAACAGACCCCCTTGTCACTGTGGTGGAAAGCGCTGGTAATAGGAGCACAGGTGATTGTCATGGGCAGTAAGTAGACAATCACACTGAATCTAGCCTCTACCTTGTTTGGCCAACCTTTCCCAGGAATGGTTTCAACAATAAAAGGAGGCAGCAATATCTATAATATCAGAACCATGGAGAGCTCCTCAAAGATGATTTCACAAGGAGAGAGCCCTTTGATTCGGACAACTGGGATGGGAAGAAAGGGAGAAAGCAAGTTCTGGATCTTCTCATTGGGAGTCTCTGTCACATAACAGCTTCTGGCCTTGACCTTGACTAAGACCTCACTTACATATCTTGTAGAATTACAGTTCCTGCTGAGCTACTTGAAAATGGAAATTAGGCTTACTCTTAAAAACCATGTGATCACCTCTTGTTGTGTTTGTGTGGAATGAAAGCCCAAGAACCCAGTAGGAGGGGAAATAGCAGCTGCAGGAAATAAGGATTAAATTCACTTACCCTGTTAAAAATGCAATAGAAATGCCTGGCTGTTCCCAGATGTGTTGATCATAAAAATGAATGAGCTAAGTTATTTTAGACTAAACTAAGTAAACGAAGTGGGGGAAAAACAACTTAAAACACTGAGGTATGGTCAGGATTAGAAACAGCCAGTTTTGCTGTGATTGCATCTTAGTTTAGACCTGCACTGGGACTGTTGTTACCTGGTAAACAGGTACTGCAGGCTCTGGAGTAAGACTGCTTTCTAGTACCTAGGATTCCAGGATGACTGCTTGAGAAATTCTTAATTTGTCCAAGTAATTCAGCTAATAAGGGATATGGCTAAGATTTAAACCCAACACTATCCTAATGCAGAAACTAGGCTCTGTATCAATGAGGGTATAACTTGAATGTGCATCGACATGGCCCGGTGACCTAAATAGCTTGAAGACTCCAGTGTCCTACTGCCTGAGGCTCTGATTCAGTATGGCTGGGGTGGAGCCAGACAATTCTGGTGCATGCACTCTGGGGAATCCCTCTTTGAAAATCTCTGAATTATGTGCCCTCTCTCCTAACAGGTCTTATGATTGAATAAGGATCAATCAACAATAACCAGAATATTGTCTTCAATAATAAAGTATTGTTAGTTTAAATTGATCCAAAAGAAATCTGGAGGATAATAAAGCTTATTTCTTGAATTCTGCTTCCCTAATCTAACTCCAAAGCATGTGTCACCAACTTACTAATACAACTATAAGTAACTATCCCCCTATATTTTCCCAATAGGATAATTTGGGAGAATCAGAATTGCTTTTTAAAAATCTAAACCTGTGACTTCCTAAGTGAACAGTGGTGAAAATACTTCCCTATTAAAATATTTTCTTGTAATCTGGGCCTAATGTAACTTTAATATAGAAACACCTATATTGTCTTTTGGGGGGTTTTTTATTGTTAAATCTATTAGGGTGACATTGGTTAGTAAAAATTACATAGGTTTCAGTTGTACAATTCTACAGTGCTTCATCTATGTGTTACAATATGTGTTCACAACAGAGTCAGCTTCCTTTCCATCACCATATATTTAGCTCCCTCTCCTCCTCTCCCACTCACCTCCCCCTTACCCTCAGTAACCACTAAACTATTGACTATGTCCATGAGGTTTTGTAGAAACACCAATATTGTTAAGCATACAACATGTGTCAAACACCACAATGTAAATGCAGAGAGAAACAAAACCTAACCTCAGAAGATGCCCACCAGTAGTGGAGATAACAGCTTCTATGGCCTTCTGTGAACCTGTAAGTACTACAACAGAGATACTGAAAATGATGATGGAAGTAGAAAGGCTTATATAGATGAGTGGAAGGGTGGAGCATTCAAGGAAATGTGCGGAACTTGGAATAGCTTGAAAGCAGTTTTCCTCTGAGGGCAGTGAGGATTGAAAGTGGCCACATCTCAAAGGGTTCTGTATGGCACACCTAAGTTTTACCCAGAAGAAAGTATAAAGCTATCACATGGGTTGTAAGATGGAGAAAGGAAAGATTATGGCTTATCAACACAGAGGTTGTGTTGAAGAAGATTAGCTTCATTGCATGATCATATTTATTATGGAAACAGTATATAAAGTGTGGACTTAAGTTAGGCAGGGAGGAGGGCTTGAAGGTCATTGCAACAATCTAGGTTAGTATTGTCCAACCTTTTGGCTTCCCTGGGCCACATTGGAAGAAGAAGGATTGTCTTGAACCACCCATAAAATACACTAACACCAATGAGAGCAGATGAGCTAAAAAAAATAAAAGTCCCAAAAATAAATCTCATGATATTTTAAGAATGTGTGTTGGGCCGCATTCAAAGGTGTCCTGGGCTGCAGGCTGGACGGGCCTGCTCTAGGTAGCAATAAATGAAAGCCTGAAGAAAGGAGTGCATTTTCTTTAAGAACTCTGTAAAATGGGCTGATGAAACAATAAGGAGGTAGAATCAACAGCGAGTAAGGGAAAATAACATATGATTAAAATCATAATTAAATATTCACTTGAGTACTTATTTGTTTGATGTCTGATGTCTGTCTCTCTTAACTAGGTTGTAAACTCCCAGGGGGCAGAATTATGCCTCTCTTATCATTTTATTTGTAGTACTTATCAGAGTATCTAGTACATGGTAGACATCCAACAAAAATTTATTGAATGATCAAATGGAGTAAGGAAGTAAGCATGAGTGATGTAAGTGATATGAGGGATGTAAGTGATATGAGACTCTGAGCTCAGTTGTGGAGTTGTTAAATGAGAGAGTTAAGAGGACATACTTCAAACAGGCAGTTAGAGGTACTTTCCAGAGTTCAATGGAAAGATATGGGCTGGGACTATGAACATAGGAGTCACCAATATGAAGAAAAGGGATGAGGTCACTCAGAAACTGTATACATTGCAAGGAGAATTTAGAAATATCATCATTTAACAAGGGCCAGGGGGAAGGGGATCCAGAAAAAGAATCCAAATATAATACTACCAAAAAAACGAGTACAAAGTATGGATTTTCCCCTCCAACAGTATCAAATGCTACAGAGAGGTATAAAGAGTTAGCAATGTCCTTAGGATTCGGCATGTAGGTAGTCACTGGTAAGGATGGTTAGAAGAATTTTAGTGTGATAGTGAGGGCATGGATGTGGGAGAACAGAGGGCAGCTAGCAATGGGTTGAAGAGTAACTAGCAAGTGAGATAAGAGGTTAGAATTATGGATAACTCTTTAGGAAGTGTGGCTGTGACACAGCAAAGTGGATAGATCAGCTTTTGGGGAAATGTAAAACTTAAAAAAGATTTTCCTAAGGAAATTAAGAAAAAGGTTAATATCATTGTCATTATCATCAGAATAAATTTTCTAAACCTTATTTTCCTCTCCCCTCTTTTATTATTCAGAATGGGATTAACCATATTCCACTGTCAAATGAAAACAAACCCAGACTTAGGTGAGAAGAGGAATTATTTGAAAACACTATTGGAACATTCTGACCATAACATCTGCAATCACCTCAGAATAAAGGCAAGAAATAACTACTTTTATAGGGAGAAGGAAAACAAGGCTACAAAGAATTGGGTGTGAGGAGTGGAGTGAGCAGGTGGCATGATGAGGCAATTAGATAGGAAATTGTTCTCCTTAGAGTCAGGCGATTCTCAGAGGGGCTGTTAAAAGGGCTTGTTCTGAGTTCCAATACTTGTGTAAGCTCCCCATGCTCACATATGCTCGGGAATGGGTCAAAGCTCAGGGACTTGAGGGAAAGAGAAAAGCTGAACCTGAGTTGATGAAGTCAAATTAGCAAGCAATATGTCCAGATTGGTCAGTGGAGACAAACAGTTCAGCTAATCTTTTATGAGACAAAGAATGGAAATTTGGTCTTGTCAAAGTTAAACACAGGGGACAACAGCATCTTATCAAGGCACTGGGAAAGGAGAGTTCTTCATAGTAAGCCATGTCTGGGAACATAAAGCGGGGGCGGGGGGGGGGAGCGGGTGGATTTCTAAAATATTACTCTTGTGCAGAAGCTCAGGACTCAGGTCAAGTTCAACATCACCACTATCAAATTGAATCCTGTATAGAAACAAACAAAGAAAAACCCAAGTTTCCTCTTCTAGAAAGACTATTATGTTAGAATAGCAAGTTAAGAATAAATCCAGAATCTAAGAGACAAAAGAGGGTCTATTAGCGTCAATGTAATAACGTGAGGGCCTCGGGCAACATTGAGTCCAAGGGTAGATGAGGACCTGACGCCGTGAGGCACTGAGCTCCATGCCAGCACTCTAAGAGTATGTACGGTATTTCCCCCTGATCACAATCATTGCCTAGACTCATCTGGCCAGCATTTTGCACTTTATCCACAATGAGCCATTTGCTGAATCATCACAGCTTTGTCAAATAGCACGACAATGCCCATTTCACAGATGAGAAGGCTTGGGCTCATGGACAAGTAAGTGGTAGAGCTGGAATGAGGGCTCAGGGTTTCTGGGCATAAGCTCCAGCGCCACCATGGCTCCTCTGCTCCTGCGTCCCTGTTCCCTGCTGATGTGCGCTTCTCAGGCCTGTTGAACTAGCATTGCCAACTCGATGCCCAGGAACTGGGTTTGGAGGACTCAGCATGAGGCTGCTGCCCCTAACAATGCTGCTTATTATTAACAGCATTCATTTCATTCTCTGAAAAGTACTCCAAAGCCACGAAGGGCCCCAGGAAAGCAAATTCTGAACAGACAGGCTAGGAGTGGAGGTGTGAGGGCAGTGATGACAGGGAGTTTCTCTGTGGTTCTGTTTTTAAGCAAGATGCCCAGCAGCAGCCGCAGAACTACAGGAATCAGCAACAACTTGCTTAAAAGCCATTTCCATTTTTAAACAGTGGGAAACAGCGATCCCCCTCCCCCCACCCCCACCCCATACCACCCAGTCGCACCTCCTCAGCCTCACCTATGAAAATCTGGACCAATGTCAGCTAATAAAGGGGATCAATAACGGTCCAGCTATTTTCACAGCGGCCCACATATTAATGAGAAGCTTCTCTGGATGAAGTTCTATAAAAGGGCCCACACAGAGGCTACGCCATGAGAATGAATGGCCATGGGGGTGCTAATCGTTAATGGAGTGTTCTTGGTTGTGATCAATTCCAGGTTCATTTGTCTTCACCTGCAGCCACACTGCCCGGGAGAAGAAAACTGTTTATTTTCCTGAGAAAGTTAAAAAATACAGGGGAAGCTGGGATGGCTCAGTGGGTTAAGCACTCAATTTGCAGCACCAGGGACCGAGGATCAAATCCCGGCCCTGGCCCGGGTAGACCCATGTGCTGAACTGGGGAGTGCCCCCAGTTCGGTTCTCAGGGGGGTGAGACCCCAGCCCAGTTCCTGCCCTGTGCAGCCCTGCGCCCACCTGTGGAATGAAACTATGTAGAAAAACCAATAATGTGCAACTATGGAGACTGTTTTGGGCCCTCCCCCTTCTCTCTCTCTCTGTATCTCTCTCTCTCTCTCTCTCTCTCTCTCTCTCTCTCTCTCTCTTTCTCTCAATGTCAAAAACAATAAAAATAAAAATAAATAAAAAAATAAAATAAAATAATACAAAAAATATGCACACATACTCAGACCTGGCATTGCAAAGACGGTTCTGAAAGTTCCCTAAGCTCATTTCTTAGGCCGATTCATACAAATCACCAGGTTACTCCGAGGAGTCGCTCTCCTTTAGAAAGCATGAGTATGAACATCCCCTTCCTCTCCCCTGCTTGGGGTTAGCATATCTGATGGGTCCATCCGGCAACCACCATACCGTATGGCCTATGAAAGCCAGTCACAGAGAGGGTGGAGCTAATGAGAAATCCATCCCTATATCCCCCGAGGCTACTGAATAGGTCCCTGCCCACGTCCTCTGCCTGCACCTCTCTCCGCACGCAGTCTCTCCACGGGGTTTCGCAGTTTGTTGAATGAACCACTCTCTTAAAATAAGGCCTATGGATGTATTTTCTATGGGCTCCACAGTTAATGCCTTAGTTTTTGCTTGTTTGTTTGTTTGTTACCTTATTTTTATTTTTTTATCAGCCTAAACGTCACTTCCTTTAGGAAACTTCATGCCACAGTGGCGCTTGAGCTCCAATACCTATAACACCCACGATACCTACCATTGTTAGTTCAGTGTCTCTTCTCTACTGGAATACAAGCTCCATGAAGGCAGAGTCTGTTTGTGTCTTATTCCCTACCCTACCCATACAGCTTAGGCCAGTGACCGGTAACACAATGGGAAAAGTTAAATGGAAGAAATGAGAGTTGCATGGATAAATAAAAAAGTAAAGAAGAAACAAACGAATGAATAAAAACAACCAAAGGGTAGACAATTGTCCACCACCTTATCCCCTAACCCCTCCTACTACCTCTGTGCTCAGTTAGCCGTTCATAACATGTTTCTAGTACCTACTTAGAGACCAAAGTCTTCATAACATTACATTGATGTGTGTCCAACCTGAGACTCCACTTCTTTGCAGCCTCATTAGCTGATGCAATTACGTCCTGTCACACTGAGGCCCTAAGATCTCCTCCCCAAAGATAATGGTCAAGGGGCTGGGGTCCACAAAGTAAGGTTTATGATTTTTGAATAGTGAAGTTAAAATGCCATTGGTTGATATTAAAATTATAGTAAATTATTCCTCTCTCATTACTCATAGAGGCAGAAGGGAGTAAAAGTACAAGCAGTGCACTTATATTTAGCATTAAAATGTTGAGAGAAGCAAGAAAACCAGCAGACTCACCTGTACACCTTTATGCACACATACATACCAGGAGGGACCAAAGGAAAACAGAACTATCTTCTGGAGGGCGGGCCCCTGTAGGAAAGGCTTCCCCCACTAGGTGAGAGTTCTAGGAACCCATCTGCATCAGTGCACCAGCTGGTGGTGGTGTGAAAGGCTGCACTCGGTTTCAGTGGCTATTATTTGGAGGTTCTTTCAATGCATTTGCCTGTTTCATGATGGGTGAACACGCGGCTTGACAACACACCTTCCCACACAGCACTGAGTATGCAGCCGTTTGTGACCGAAAGCAGCATGACCTCCGCGCCTCAGCCTCCCTATTCACCCCATCTAGCCCCAAGCAACCTTTTTTGTTTCCTCAGATGGAAAAAGTCCCTAAAGGGAAACATTCTGCCAATGCGGAAGAGGTGAAACAAAGGCAGAAGCACTAAAAGGCACAAAACTGATGAGTTCAAAAACTGTTTGGAGCCGTGGAAAACGCATCTCAACAGATGCATTGCATCAAACAGAGAGTACTCTGAATGTGAGTGAAGTTTAAACATGTAAGAATAAATAACACAATTTTTATAAGTAAATTCTGTTTTGGGGGGTCCCCCCCTTGTATGGCATCCATGCTAAACCTGTCCCTCTATTTGGCCATCAGGCCCTGGCAAAAGGAACCAGTCCTCCAAAGAGGTTGCAGAGCTGGTGCTCCTTTTACGACCACTCTCTAGAAAGTCCTGAGGTTATGTGGATGTCTGAGTCATAGGAAATCAAAACTCGTGCCTGTGTGCCCCGCTGAGAGGAGAAGACAGAACTCAGGTTCAGCGGCATCAGCACAGGCCACCCCCCCTCAGTGGTGGGCCAGGCTGCATGCCTGCCATCTCCCAGGCATGGCTTGAACCTCCCACACCCTGCAGGCAGGAGACCCAGATGCGGTGGGTCCGTACCTTTGGCAGTGAGTACTTGGGCAGCCTTATCTGAGCGAAGGCCTCTCTTCGATAGGACACGTAGTAGCTGGCTCTTCCACCGGCTGTGACCTGGATCATGGAAAACACAGAGAGGTCAGATGGGGCCGTGGATCACGGCACGAGTTAGAAGGTATCAGTCTCTCCATCAACAGCCACAGTAGGTTTGGGACAACCTTTTAGAGAAGATCCCTTGCTGGCTTTGAACCTCCAATCCTGCGGCCTCCTGAGTTGCTGCTAGGTCATCAAGCTTAGAGACTAAGTAAGCGATGACAACAGTCTTCTGCCATGGCTGGCACTTTATGTGAGAGCAAGGACTCTGTATTTGGTCACTGTGCTCTGCATACGTGCACACCTAATAAATATTTTCAACTGAAAACAGAGAAGCTGCTATGTGGGCTGCACCCATGCCCTATTTATTCTGTCTTAAACATTTTTTTTTAATTCATTGCAACCATGATATATGATTGCAAAAGAATTTTTTTTCTTGATCTGAATAATTACTATTGCTTAAAGCTTTCCATTACTTTAAAATAATTTCATTTCTGATCTGAGTACAATTTCTCCCTTCATATTTATAAATTAATGCATTGAGCAGGCATTTATTGACTGTTTCCACGAGCAAGTTACTTGAAGGCATCACAAGTCAGAGAAAGAACTCTGGATCTGAAAGTCAAAAAGCCTGGCTTTGAGGCCCACTTCGGCCTCACTTGGGGAAATATGGACCCTTAGCAGGACTTGGAAATCGCTCTCAGAAACAAGCCTCTGGCCGGGGCTTGGTGAACATTCCTGCCAACATGGCCCAGCTCTGCAGATGGCTGCTCTCAGCCCAAGCATCCTAACTCAGGGGAAATTAATATTCACCGGAGAAGATAACATCGCCTTTTCAGAGAAAATAGCAGGACGACAATAGAGACTAGGCTGCTGAGCTGAGGAGGCAATTACTGGAGGCACAGGCTCCGTTTTCACAATGGCCCCAGCGCTTGCTGGAGACAGGCCAGTTCTCTGTCTCTTGCTGAGTCTGGCACCCATCCACGGCGGCTGCCCAGAGCAGGAGAGGTCTAACATCTCTATTGAAATGCACCCATCACGCCTCACTCTGAGAGATGGCATCTGCCAGGGCTCCCCTTGGCTCTGCATAGATCGGAAGTCCACAAAGCAGACCCCAGAAGCTGCCAGGTAGAGCAGATGTTAGAGTCAGTGTACAAGCAGAACCCTGGCAAGAACTAGTGCAAGGACTTAGGCTGTGAACCTAGACGAGAGCCTGGTTTTCTCCCTGATGTTCACTGCTCTCCTTACATCTCTACTTCCAATTAGAATCATTTTTGTCTTGTATTTGGGACTTGTTTTTTGATAAGACATCTGTTCTGAATCTATATGGTTTCACATTGGCTTTGAGGTGGAGTGTTGACATATTAAGATCAATGAGTTGCTAAGAAGTCTTTTTATTTTCTCTTTTTAAAAAATAAATCTTACCAGCACAGAATCAGATAAAATATAATCCTTGGTTCTAAATATACACTCACCATTAGTCCTTGCATGATCCTATTTATGTATGTGTTTAATGGGGTTTTATTATTCATTATAAAACCAGCACAGGCAATTGTAGCTGCCAGAACCTGGATCAGTAGTTTTGACATGTTAACATGCATCAGAACCCCCTGGAAAGCTGGTTCAAACTCAGTCGGCTGGGCCCTACCCACAGAGTCCCTGATTCATTCAGTCAGGGGGAGGAGGCCCTAAGAATTGTGTTTTCTCTTAAGTTTCCAGATGTTGTTGATGCTGCTGGTCTGGGGACAGAACTAGAATTTTAGTGGCCGTTGACATACACCTTTGGTTTTCAGTGCTCCTCACCTCTTTGGATCCCTGCCTCCCTCCCAGAGGCAGATACTTTCCTGATTACTGTGTTTACAATGATGGTGACATTTTTTCTAATTGTTCTGAAATTCATATAACATAAAATTAAAAATTTCAAGGTGTATTCAGCACATTCATAATGTTGTGCAACCATCACCTCTTACATAGTACTAAAATTTTTTCATCACCCTCAAAGGAGACCGTGTACCTAGAAAGAAAGTTTTTAAACCCCCAAATATATTGTCTGGTTGTCTATCAAATGCTTAAGAATCTGTTCTCTAGAGGATACCCTGAACCTCACCAACCTTACCCAGGTGAGTTAGAGTAGCATCAGAGGAGACAAGTCCCATCTCTGGATGCTGGCCAGAGATCAGCAAATAAAAGAGGCACTGTAACATTTCCTTCATTCCAAACTCTTAAAACATTTTTTTTAAATATCTAGAATTAGCATGTGTTTAATATGTTTGTGTTTCTTTGTATTCCCAGAAAATCTGTCATGGCATTTATGCTGAATCTTAAACACGATGTCTCTGGGCATGCTTCCCATGCAGGAGGCCTCCGGTTCTATTCCCGCCCTGTAAAGCCCCACATCCCCCTGTGTGGAATGCAACTGTATTGAAACTGAGGACCTACAACTATGGAGACTGCTCTGGGCCCTCCTCCTTCTCTCTCTCTCTGTCTCTCTCTCTCTCTCCTCAACAATAAAATTAGTCTTTAATTAATTAATTAATTAATTAAATGATGTCTTCTTGGAAGAGATGTGGTAATAAAAGAGTAATAATAACTACCATGGACTGAAAGCTTATCACAGGAAAGATTCTACAATAAGCAGTTTATAAACTACCTCATATGCATATAGTATATATTATGTTGAGACATATATGTAAATACACACACATATATATGTGTGTGTGTGTGTGTGTGTGTCATACCTCTACTTTATAGGTCAGAAAATTGAAGTCAACTGATTTGCCCAACATCACACGGCCTTTCATTGTCACAGCCAGTGTATGACCCTGCCTATGCTGGGCCCTTAAATACGTGTAAGCATATTCCCAAAATGTCAGGCACAGGGCAGTGGGCCAATACTTATTGACTAACTGAATAATGAAATGTGATTAATCCACTTAACCAGAGAGGCTGAGTTTAAGCTCCTCCAGTGTTTAGCGACTACAGCATGGACATAGAGAAGAACTCCCCATTCCTGTCTAGTCAGTCCCTGGATGGTCACAGAAACTTATCTGCAAAGGGAAGCCTCAGCTCTCCTCCTCCAGCCCCCTAAGCAGGACCCTCACGAGGTTGGGATGGTACCAGGCTAATGTATATGCTTTCTCCCTGCTTTGTGCATGGCTCCCTGGCAACCACACAAGGAAGAAATAAAGTTTAGTGACTATTAATCTACTTTGATGAACTTTTCTCTTCCTTACAAGCAAATTTGCTGGCATTGTAAATCCCAGAGATTATTACCATTTTCCCTTTCAGTGACACCTTTTATTTTACATTTGATGAATGTCATCCAATTATTTGCTCTGGGCCCATCTATCATGCTAAACACAGAATTAGCTGGGTCTTTTCCTCACTAATGACTGGCTCGTTAATCTGATTTTCTGGACTTCTATTTTACAGGTTTAATTGGGCGCCTGGCCAGTGAAAATGATTCCTTTGGACAAGTGCATTGGCCATTAAACACATCTGTCTCTTCTGACTTGTTCCCACTCTTGATGTAACCAAGTCTAACCTGACACAGCCTTTATTTTCTCATTTCTCTCTGCTTCTGAATGATGTCTTGCCCTGGAGAAAAGAGAGAGAAATCTACCTCCCCCTGAAAAAATGGAACCAAAGGGCCTTGAGTCATATTGAACCTGTTTCTTCCACAGATAGAAAAAAAAAAAAAAAACTTAAAATGTCTTTAGAATTTATAAATGGGCATAAATAATCCGAGAAGAAAGGGAGAAACTAGCATTTTTGAGTGCCAGTTATATGATGAGTGCTTTACCTTCATGACATTATTTAGCATCCACAATGATAATTACTACTATTAATATTATTATTAATAACAGCATTAGTACCTTATAAGGTAAACATATTAGTAACATAATATTTTGAGTACATACTGCAAATAAATAGTGGAGCTGGAATTTGAATCCAAGTTTATCTGACTACAAAACGTATGCTGGTCCCTCAGGCTATGTGAGGTTTCCAAACCTCTGTGGAAAGAAATGGATCCCATGCCACTCAACTTTCAATTTCCCAGATAAGATGCCCACCAGCAAGGCGGATATTTCTATGTGAGGTTTCATATCAATTTCTCAGCCCTGAGAAATCAATGCTCTATTGTTGCACAAGAGTGAATGGTGCTGCTATTGGAAGCTGAGAATAAGAGGGACCATAATGGAAATAAATTTGGCTTACACAAGAGCTGTTGCCTTCATCGAAAATGACATTTAGAAGCTTTTGCAGCTAGCAGACCTTGCTGGGTTCACTATAATGTGAATTATCTGTCTAAACCAAGAGAAACGACCACCTTTATAGCCACATGTTAGTTACTTCTCACATAGCCTCTGTACTGTTTCCTCCTCCTCAAGGAAATGAAAGGGAACAGTCAAGTTGTTACAATGCACAATTAACTTTTCTAATTTATTTGCTCATTAATTCTATTCAGATTATTTAAAGTAAATCTTGACACTGTTAGGCCTTTCTCTTCCTCTCCACCTACATAAATCCTTCAAAGCTCACATTTCTTTTTCAAGAACAAAGAAACCGGCTCCTGACTACTGGACCACAGAGTCAATAAATAGTCATAGGTCTCATCGGGATGTGGCTATTAGTGCCAGGATGACCCTGTGAGTTTCTGCATGGTAGGTTATGTCACCTCAGCCACCTGGCGCTTATTTTCCAAAAGTGCTTTGCTGAGGCACCACACCATGTGTCTGAATCAAAACAGGGGTACAGCACTGGGGACAAGCAGATACCCCATCAACAAGTCATCTCTTCTGCTAAACTGTTCGATGATGAATTCTAGTGTTTGTCAAACTTGTGTTTGCTTACTTTATGTCCTGGAGACTCAGTGAAATTAACATAAGATGCAGTTTTACCTGCTTATTTCTAGAACAAGTGAGTCTGATACCTAACATAACACTTGCAATTGCACTGGGGCTATACCTCCTTTGAAACACAGTTGCACATAAAATTTGTTGGTAGGGCCCTTCCACAACAACCAAAAGGGCTTCACCAAGATTTGGGATGAGACAGTTGGCATTGAAACCAATATAGATTGCTCTATGTGTGCGTGCATGTGTGTGTGTGTGTGTGTGTGTGTGTGTGCGCGCGTGTGTGCGTGTGGTGTATTGTTGTAGGGAATAGGTTGTACTAAGGTTGCCAGCACACTCATTGGCCAAAATACACTGACAAATCAAATGCCACCCTCACTAGCCCTGCCAAGACACTTCTTGAAACTTTTACTGTCTATTGGAAATGTTACTACGGCAGAGAAAAGGTGGTGACTTAGAAAAACATGGGACCAAGACTATATATTTAGACCACAACAGCACAAGAAGAATATTCAGCATGGCTGATTCACTGAGTCTATTTTTTTTCAAATACAATAAAGGACTTGGACTGGATAAGTTTTCAAATATATGTTTTCAAAGAGTCTGATTTTTGCCTTTGATTTTTAAGCATTATAGTCCCTATGGTTAGGATCTCAGACCTGTGTTTAAATCCTGCTTCTGTTACTTGCTGGTTTCATGACTTTGGACAAGTAATTTCATCTCCCTCATTTCTTGTTCAGGAAAAATTGAAATATTAATACTACCTATTGACATGTGGTCATGAGGATTAAACACAATACAGCATGTAAAGAGTTTTAGCCCTGAAGCTGCCACACACTGAGTACTCAATGCATAGGATCTGTCCTTGCTGAACTAGAGACACAGATGCCTGCGTCCACCTATAGCATCTTGGAGGCCTTATGGCAACTGATTATGGTGACAGCTTCTATATGCAAAATGGAGGCTTTGGGAAGTCCTGGAGTAGCTACGTGGAACACCTGGCCAGGACTGACCAGGGATAGAGGACTGATATTCTTCTTGTACACAGGAAGGAGGAAGTCCTGGAGAAGACCACCTACAGAGACCTCAGAGTCAGTGTTTTTGCCAGAGATTTAACCATTAATGGCTTCAAGTCTTACCTCTGTGTTCTGGCTGTTATGATTTAGAGGGAGTAGGAAAAGTTCTTGGGACGCCTGCCTAACCATGCAAAATGGAAGTTCTTTGTTTTTCCTCTCCTACTTTCTTGGCAGGGGGAGGGGGGCATTGTGAAGAGTCAAAGGCACATGCAGAAACAAAAAGAGGACATACGGATTTAAATATTCATCCTGAAGTACAACATTTGGGAGCATCTGGATACTCCCAGTTAATAGAATCATAGATACAAAGCTAAAACTTAGATCGTCTACTTGGATCATTCTAGATTCAGGATGCCAGAGCCTCACACAAAAAGTAAACGCTGCTGATGGAAAACCTAGAGAGAAGTTTTAAAACTTACTATCAAAACACACTCCCCCTTCCTCTTTAAAAATTGGCCCTGTTCCTTGTGGACTGTGTGTTTAATATAGTTTTATAAAGGAAGGCACTAAGAAGAATCTAGAGAAAAAATTAGAAGGAGCTAGCTTATCAAGCTTTTCTCTTTCTTAAGATATCACATAGTATATTTCCTCTATTCAGGTAGAAATTATGAGGTCAATTAATTGACTAAAACCTTCCCAAGCCATATGCTAGCCTTTTCTATAACACCCCTGAATTTCAGATAATCAAAACAAAGTAATGGGAAAGGAGAGGAGTCCAGACTCTGTCACACCTGTGATTTTAGTTCGGCTCAATCACTTATCAGATATGCAATTTTAGGTATGGTAATGAATCTCTTCAACTTTCATGATTATTTTTCTAAAGAAATGAAATGAATAATAGTTCACTATCTCTGACAGAAAAGTTGATGAGATGAGACAATAAGATATATTCATTTAACAATACAGTGTTCCACAAATATCATTAGGATGTTCTAAATGCCCTGTGGTATGTATCCAGGAACCTAAAGATTTCAGAAGTTGCAAAAGATTACATTTTTCCTTCTGTGCCACAGATTCATACATTGAAGCCTAACCCCGAATGAGACAGTATTTGGAGGTAGGGCTCTGGGAGGTGATAGTCATGAAGGTGGACCCCTAGTGACAGGGATTCGTGCCCTTATGACAGAGCACCTGGAGAGTTCCCTTGCTCCCCTCCCATGGGAAGAGACAGCAATGAGATCGTCTATGGACCAGGAAGTGAGGCCTCATCCCAACAATCTATCAGCACCTTCGCCTTGAACTGACGACATCAAGCTGGCGACCCACCTACACCCACTATACTGAGCGTGTGGGGCAATGAAATTGACCAGTAAGGCCGCAGCTACCCACAGACTGAAAGGTGAGAAGCAATAAGGAGCAGGACAAGAGAAGCAGGAAGCCGAAGGACAGAGCTATAGGACAAAAGTGCATCTGCCACGTGGAGTGAAAGGCAGGTGCATACCACTGCTTAGAAGATGATTCATTTTATTGATATGTTCAAGATATGTTAAATCTCTTCAAAGGGGAAGGCAAAGACATCACTGATTTTTGGGAGAAGCAGGGATGCTTCTTTGGGACACGGGATTTCCAGATGGCCCTGGAGACATGGTGGGCTGCTAGCTATAACAGCAACACTTTGCCAGCACGGGATTTGCATGCCTCATGAGTGAATTTTGGGACAACAGTGGATGGATTTAAACCATCTGCCAAGCTGTTTCTCAGAAAATGCTGCCACCTCCCTGAGAGAGCCACGAATATTTGTGAAATGCCAACTGCTGCTTCTCAGAGCTTCCCCATTGCACAGTGTCACCTCTTCTGTGCTCCACCCGCAGAAGCGTCACTGTGGGAGTCACGCTCTGTGCTCACCACTTCGAATGCACTGCTTGCTCTCCTGCACAATGACCACTGGGAGCGATCCACCCTGCTTTACTAAGTTAGTTATAACTGACATGCGTAAGGTCACTCAGCTCCGAAGGGGCAGAGCTGGTTTTCAACCCGGGTCTTTCAATCCTGACAATATCCACTACACTCTGCAGCCATCAATGAGCCTAAAGCGTCTACTGCAGAGCCTTTTCAAAGAACTGCACGATTAGGATCAGTCACCTGGAGGGATTCATCCGGACCCGGATCATAGAAGGCTCTTGCACTCAAGAAGTTCACAGTGGCTTATGTCTGAAGCTACCTCCTCGATGAAGCCTCCCCGACATCAGGTTCCCATGTGGAATTCATCTTGCCTTCCTCTGACTCCCTGGGTTTTTTGTTTGTAGCCCTCTCGTTATATTTACCAGCAGCTCTCCTGGACTATTGCGAAGTGGGCACCACTCAGGTCTCCTATTGCACTGTAATGCCTTCGAGGGTAGATAATGTTTCTTGTTCCTATTTCACCTTCTCTTAGTAACTGGCACCCATGTCTTAACAACTAATATTTACAACCTGCTCTCTACCATTAGTTTTCATTTAATGGACTGAATCTCATTTGGTTAGACCTACAAGTGAGATTTAATTACATCCCCATTTTAGAATTAAGGGGCTGAGGCCCAGACAGGCCACTTTTAGTCACCTTTTTTTTCTAGAAGGTGAGGTTCAAAGCCAAACTCAGAACATCTGACTTGAAACTCCAGGCTCTTTTCACGTTGCTAGGCTACTTCAGTCTGTGTTTGCTGAGACAAGATCAGAAAAACACGAAGTGGAGATAATTGCATGGATTTTTACAAGTGGGTCATGATTTTACATCAATTACTCTTTTGAGTGGTTGGCAACAACACAACATGGGAAGTACCAAAGGTGATAAGAAGTGCGCTTTCCTGTGGGATATAGGGATGCAGAGTACAAGCTGTTCTGTCCCACCCATTGCTGAGTTCACTCATTAATAAAAGGCCGGCTGAATCCACGTCATTACTGGAACACTAATCATGTTTAGACATCCCACAACAGAGATGGCCCCAAATCTATGTGTTACATTTGCCAATCCATCAGCAAGTGCCTATTCCACACTTTGTGCCCAGGCTTTGTCAGGCACAGTAGTTGGGGCTGTGACCTCATGGAGTTCATCATTTCTTTGTAAAAACAAGCCTAACATATAATATGTACATGTGACAATATAAGATTAGTAACAATGCTATGGCATCCTGGGCAGGGTGACAGCTAGGTGCTATAATACAAAGAAGTCCCCTTCTCAGAACCACAATAGTTTACTTTTTTTCATGTTCCTTCTAGAATTAAAATAAAATCAGTGCTAGGCAGGTAGAGTCCACACTCATCCTAGCTCCATTTTAAAGATGAAGTGACTCAGACACGAAGGTGGCAGAGTGACACAGCTAGCACAGGGCTAAGCTGGAATTTATACTCATGTTTGTCTAACTTAAGGTATGTAGGCATAACCACTGTCCTATATTACCCTCCAGGGTGTGACATACATAAGCACATATACAAACACACACCCTGTAATATGCAATACACAAACAGGAGCTATTTACACTCCCACTGCCTTAGGAAAAGATTGGTTCCCGATATTAAAGGATATTCTGTTTGTTAAATGGGATAATGGATTTGAGGTTGGAAGAGCAGAGAAAGTCCTGGCTGAACTGTTCTAGATAACAAAGGAAGACACAGACAGAAAAGGTGGAACGATGTGGGACTAGATTTCAAAAGATGAAAAAGCTCACCAGCAAAGATGGAGAGGTTGCAGAAAGAGGTATTCAAGAGGGTGGGTCACTGGTTGTAGGTTCCAAAAAAGGTACTTTGGGGGAATGGCAAGAAATAGTGGGTGTGGATAGGTTTTACTAAGAGCTTTTTTTTAATATTTATTTTTATTGTTTTGACCGAGAGAGAGCGAGAGAGAAAGAGAGAGAGAAGGGGGAGGGCCCAGAGCAGTCTCCAAGTTGTATGTCACTAGTTTTTCATTATAGTTTCACTCCACAGGTGGGCGCGGATCTGCGCAGAGCAAGAAGTGGGCCGGGGGTCTCCCACATGGGAGGCACACACCCACTGGCGGCCTCCTACGTGGGACACATGCCCAGGCGGGAGCCAAACTGGGGGCCTTCCACATGGAACGCTCGCCCTGGTGAGAACCAAGCTGGAAGCACACCCCAGTTCAGCATATGGGTTTGCACAGGCTGAGGCTGGGATATGATCCTCAGACTCTGGGGCTATAAGCGGGCACTCAACCTGCTGAGCCACCCCAGCTTCCCTGACTAAGAGTTTTTGTTGTGCAGTATCTAATATAAACGTGGTGATTCATTGTTGCTTGACATTTTCAATAAAATGTCTACACTTACACTGTTCAAAAATTGCATTATACCTGGAGAGGGGGGAGGAGGGGGGAGGGAGAGTTGGGGGGGAGTGGGCACTGGATATATGGTGGTGGAAGGGGAGCTGATTCTGGGATGTGGGCACATAATGCGATGCATGGGTGATGTGATGTGGACTTGTACATCTGGAAACTATCTAATTGTTACCAATCAATGTCACCCCATTAAATTTAACAATAAAAAAATAAATAAATAATAAAAAACAAATAAAAAAAGAAAGTCTACCAAAATAAAAATTGCATTATAATTTTGTTTATCTTTGCAGAGGTGGTTCATACCAGGACTGTAGTGCTACTTCAAGAAAATGCCCAAGAGATACAGCTGAGTTACCAAGAAGTGTATCCCTCTGCTGCTTCGGGATACTTATTTAGTCACTTGTTGTAAAAATTAACAAAGGGCTTAGCAATGGATTCCCAAGCTCCCTAGGCCTATTAGCTTCTATAGGTTTTGGGGGAAAGTATTTAATTCCTCGCAGGCCTGTTTCATCTTAAAACAGTTCCATGGGCACATTCAGAAAGAAGCCCAATACACACCTGACACAAAGCAGGGGCTCAAAAATGTCACATTGTCACACTGCCCACATTCTCATTCCTTCACTTCCGGGGTCCAGGCTTCCTTGGCTGGAAGGTCTCCAACTCCCCTATCTGCAGATTCCGTTACCAGTGTCTTGTGTGGCCATTCAATGACTCCACAAACATGGTTTAAGCAGCCACCTCGTTAAAGCTTTCCACCCCTACTCATGGCCCCTTACACAGCACCTGACCCACTCTGCCTCAGGCAAATGAGAAAGTAGAGGTTGTGACTCTTGTTTAAAGAGCAGATGGGGAAGCCAGGATGGTGCAGTGGGTTAAGCGCTCACTTTGCAGCACCGGGGACCCAGAATCGAATCCCAGCCCTGGCCCATGTGGACCCATATGCTGAGCTGGGGAGTGCCCCCAGTTCAGTTCTGTCTCTGTATCTCTCTCTCTCTCTCTCTCTCTCTCTCTCTCTCTCTCTCTCTCTCTCTCTCTCTCTCTCTCTCTGTCAAAAACAACAACAAAAAAAATTTTTTTTTAAAGAGCAGAACATGTGCAGTGGTTGAGAAAGAAGGCTCTGATGTTAGATGGTCCAGGTCCAAAGCTCAGTTCCACTCTGTACTGGCTGTGTGAACTTGGGAAAATGACTTACCGTCTCTGTGCCTTTTCTGTCAAATGGAGGCAAGAAAGAGTAAGGCATACCTCACAGGATTTCACAAAGATTAAATGTATGAATAATAAGCCCAGCTCACACACACCCCTTGATAAGTCTTAGTTACTATCACATGTAATTGTTTCTCCAAGAATTACAGATGATTCAATAAGAAAATTAACCAGGAGGTAAAAATCACAGATACAAGCTGAGGACAAATCTTAGCCATGAAACTGCTGAGAACTATATACGGAAAAATTACGTTCAATCTACTCCACAAGGACTAGGCTCAGAGATTTCACAAGGAGTGAGGAGGCCAGCACCTGTACACCTTTCCTCCCACACAGAACACACAGAGCACCTACAAGCAATTACATCGCACAACGAAATAACAAACACAGTCCTATTAAGAACACTTTGATTATTTCTCCAACTGCAATCTGGACGCCGCCACCACCCGGGGTGGGCACAGGGCGGCGTTTATAAACCTGACAGCAGGCCTTGGGTATGGCAGGTGCTCCATTCTAACTGCCTTCGGTGGAATTAGCACTGCGCATTATTACAAGGTGTGCAGACCTTCCACAAACATTTTTCAGAGAAGGAAGTGCATGCCGTCTCGCCTGGCCTCCAGAGGTTACAAGTCTAGCGGGAGAGGAGGGAAGTGACTCATTTCACTCTCCCCTCACACACAAGCTGGGTTAGAAGAAAACAAGGAAAGAAGAGGAGACAGTGGAGATTAAAAACATAAGACAAGTTTACAGCCCAAGAGGCATGGAGTGGAGAAAGCCAACCGATTTCTTTCTGTTTCCTTTTATGCAACAGATGTTTCACTTGCAGTTTCAAGTCTAATAGTAGTTGGTGTAGTAAAGATGAAATAGTAAGAGTAAGAAAAAGAGAGCATGAAAAAGGGAGGGAGGCAGGGAGTCTGGCTGGCAAACAAGAAGCTAACCCCCTGTACCCCCTTCTTGCCTGCTGCGCCACGATAGATCTGCCCACTGGGGACAGGCCACTGTGTGTTCTGCCATCTAGCCTGCTGTGTGGTTCTCCTGGGTTTTTCCAGACCGCAGTCACTCCCTACAGGCATTCCTCACCGGGAAGGCAGGGGTGATTGGGCCCATCCTTTAAACATCTTCGTTCTATTACTTTCATAATCAGCTTCTAATGTTCTATTCGATAGATGTGGGGCCAACCAGACCAAGCTTTTGAACAGCTGCTTGGGCCGTGGAGCTATTCTCTGTGCCATTGATCACAAAGACAAAAATCAATCCTGGCTAAGGAGAAAGAAGTTAGAAATAAATTGCTGTGATTAATTTCTGTTCAGACCTTCTGACTCCCAATTTAGGAAGGGGGGAGGAAGAGTGTGGGTAGATCTGCCTGTTGTGAAATCACTTCATATGTGTCAGAAAAGTATTTTATACACACACACACACACTTTATATTTTTGTGTTATTTTAGTTTTGTCTCCTAACAACTATCAGAGATGAAATATCATCTAAATCATAACCTCCCATGAGAAGAGTATTGGGTTTGTCCTGTTCCTTAGAAAATCTCCAAAGTGACCCATGCTTTGTGGGTAGTAGTAATTCCAGAAATATTTACTGAAGGACTGACAGAATAAGTTATTGAACGAATGCCCTCCTGCTGTTACTGTTTATCACAATTACATTTATTTCTTCATAAATTCATCACACTATGCCATGATTTTTCTTGTTTATTGCTTGGCTTATGTATTTTCTCTCTTCTCTCTCTTTTTCCCTAGACTATAAACCCTCCTATGGCAGGAACTCTTTTTTATTTGCATATTAATTTTTTCTATGCTGCATGATCCCCAGATCATAACTTTCTTATTTATATTTTTGCTCTTTAGTTTTGATGTTCTGCATTGCTGCCATATTGTGCCCTCAGTAGTTGTATGTGGAATAAAGGAAGGAAATAATAATTCAGCAACTCTCTTAGCAAACTAACTAAATCACAAACATTTTTTTGTTTTATTCTGACACAGGATACATAATCTAGAAATTCTTCAGAATTAATAGTCACCTCCTGTGTCTAATAAAATGGATTATTATATAAAAAGACCAGACTTTTGAAGTTCTGGAGTCTATAACCCACTGACTTCCTAACTGGGTTCTGGGGGACCCTAAGTTCTACAGCAATGCCTTGGGGGTATTCACAAAAGAGTGAAGAAGAGGTGAGGTGAGTAGGGGTTCTGATACAGCCCCTAACCCTTCTAAAACTAGACCCATTCCACCTGTCTCTGTTTTATGAATTGGAATTCCTTGAACAATGTTGTCTGAAAAGCAGTTCCCACTGCTGAGAACAGCAACAATGAAAGGTTCAGAAGCTCTTCCATGTAATTCAGTTCGTGATAAGGAAACTGAGCTCTGGGGCTTGAAGGTGATGGCCCAAGGTCACAGAGTGCAGTAATGGTGAGACCAGACTTAAATCAAGCAATACTACGCTCCCTGCACCCGCCCACCCCATTCCATAGCGTACCTGTCTCCTGCCATCAAAGCCTCTCCCCCCTAGAGCACTGGTTGGTCCTGAAACTGAACTCCTCAAGTCAGTCCTCTGCTTGGAGAACTGGCTTGAGCCCTGCCTTCTCCAGGGAAGTGTCTACGCTCAGGCCAGGACTCCTGGACACCCTCACTGTGAGAAGCCTGGCACTTCTGTGAGTGCTTCCGAGCACGGCTCGCGGAGTGTCAGCCCACAGATACAGTCCTACTTCCTCCCCTGGACTGAACACAAAATGAGGACGACCACTTGGCCAGTCTTATTTCCCATTATGTCCCCTTCATTTAGAGTAGTAACAGGAGCATATTCAGTGCTCAGTCTATGGTTGTTGAATAAATGAATGAATCAATCAAACTTCTGTCTCAGACAGAACCTATCACAGCCCTGGTTATATAGCAGGTGCTCAGTCAAATCACGATGATTGATTAGTGAATGGCCCTGCCTACATTAAACTCCAAGACCTTCTTCCAGCTGATCACAATGGCTTTTAGAATCAGATTCGTAAAAGCTGCTTACGGAACTCCAACGTGTTTGTTTACTCCATCAGCTAGCTCTGGAGTTAAAGGCAGAGTGATTACAATTTTTAAAAGCTGAAACCCTAAATGAAATAGATATATGTCCTGGTTAGAACAGTAATGGGAAGAGAACTGGACTTAATAGTCTACTTCTCAGCC
Source organism: Craseonycteris thonglongyai (assembly GCA_004027555.1). Classification (NCBI taxonomy): domain Eukaryota; kingdom Metazoa; phylum Chordata; class Mammalia; order Chiroptera; family Craseonycteridae; genus Craseonycteris; species Craseonycteris thonglongyai. The sequence goes on from PVKE010001753.1 coordinate 41,417, forward strand.
AGCCGCCCAACTGCCTTCATTATCTGCACTGTTGTTTTTACAACAATATAATTATCTCTATTAGGAGAAAGCCCCAGAAAATGGATCCTCCTGGGAGCCCAGCTTAGCAGAGTGAGTGCTAAGGACACACAGACGCTTGGAAGGGAAGGATGATGGAGAAACTCTGCTGCATCACGATTCTACAGCTCCTCTGCACCCTGCAACAGAACTTGAGAGGCCATGCCCCAAAATGCACCAAGAAGGCGGGAGAACGCATGGCAGATGGGCAAAGGTGAGGAGGGATGGCCGGAGAGGAGTGGAGCTGGTGATGGTAGCGATGATTAACCACAGTGCTACTCGATCCCTGTGGCTCCCCAGTGTTTGAATGATCCTCCGACTCTGTCTGAGGAACAGCTCTCAGAGGTGCGGGCGTGATTGCATTGCACAGAATCCCATTAAGCTCCTCTTTGGTTAATGATGCAGAAAGTTTCTGATCAGAAACAAAACTGGAACGGATCCAGACAAATAGCCCCCTGAATCAGGAGTGGAGTGAGGCTTTTCTGCTGTCATATCTACCAAGATGGTGACAACATCTGCCTATTTCTCTAGTCCAATCATCTGGAAATGTTTCTGGAGACCCCAGCCATTCAGTGCTATTATAAACATCTTCAGGCCAGGAAAATAAAATGAGGGGAAAAAAAAGCCATTGTCCTCTTCTGTAATCCTTTATGAACCCAAGCAGCCCTGAGGTCATATCCTAACCCCTACCATTTACAGAGCTATATGACAAAGGGGAATTCTGTAAATGTTTCCAAAATTCAGTTTCCTCCATTGAAAAACAATGATAATATCTACCACACTGAGATCCTATGACAATTAAAGTAGAATTAAAGAAGTAAAATGCACACATGCCAGACATCAATTCGGCACAAAATACATGTGAGGTCCTTCTCCAATTATGACAACAATTATTTCAGTTTGCTGACTGGCGGGTGAAATTAGGTGGTGGGGCTAGAAGAAAAGAACATTCCGAAGAATCACTGTTGTCCAAATAGGAAATTGCAGATTTCAAAACAGTGGAAGAAGCTGAGAGTTATACAACTGACCTTACTCCTTTGAGCTGAGCACAGACAACAAAACCCGGCTTCCAGACCAGAACTCACGAACTGCATCTAACCAGCAGAAGCCTGTGGATAGTTAAACACTATGGATGCCACCCTTCCTGTAAAATGCAATGTGCAGCCTACCTGCCACAACTGTGCCTTCTCAGGCCTGTGGAGACACCACTAATTAACAACAGCAACCTCTCCTACTGAACCACAAGGCAACTCCTCCTATGAAGCCCTGACCAACAGCTCAGAGGTGATACACAAAATGAAAATAATTTGACACTCTTGAACTGGACATATGCCATCCATGTAGGACTAGAAAGGTAAATACTTAACTTATAATAAGGAGTAAATGACAGAACAACTCTCTGAGATTAAGGGAAAACATAACCTCCATAGAACCTGGGCAGACCTCACAGGAAGGGAGTCTTAATAATTGACTACAGGCATGCACAGCAAAGCTCTGGACAGAATAGAGAGATGGCAATGCTTAAAGGACCGGGGGGCATCCTGGGAAGAAGGAGTCCCTCCCTGGAGCCTCTGTCTCAGCAGGAGACACTGGGGACTCATCAGCACTTGGGCAGTAATGAAGCTGTGCTGTGAGAATGGATGGGGTGGGATTATTCAGAGAGAAGGTAGGAAGTGAACAGAAGAAAGGACCCTAGGAAGGGCACTGAGAAAATCCCATATTTAAATGGTGGGACAAGGAAGAGCCACCTGTGTAAGAGAAGGTACCAGAAGGTAGGAGGAGAAGCTGGACTACACATTATCATAGAACCAACGGGGAGAGAGCACTCAAGAAAGAAGCAGAGGTCAAGAAGTTCAAGTACAGCACAGGTCAACTCAGTTAATTATGGAGAAATGTAGTCAGGATATAATTCTAAGATACTTCTGATGCACTTGGCAAAGGAAATTTTGTGGAGTGGCAGAGGCAGAAGTCAGTCTTGAGTGGGTGAAAGGGAATGAAATGAGAACATGAATAATGACTAGAGCTAGCTCTTAAGAAATGTGGTTGTGAATGAGAGATGGGATATTTATAGAGCGGAGTGTGGAAGCCAAAGAAAGTTTGGTTTGTTTTAATTTAAGGATGGAGGTATTTTAAAATATGTAAAAACTGATGGAAAACCTGAAATAGGTTTTCATAGAGAAAAGAAGGCTAATGAATGAAGCAAGGTCCCTGAGAGGTTTGAAGGGATGGGCTTGAGTGTCTAGAGGAATTTTACAAGGGAATAAAGTTGGTTTGTTCCACTTCTCCTGAATAGTTCACTCTGTCTATAATACCAGATACAGAGCAGGGACTCAATACACATGAGTCTTTCAAGGTTGTCTTGAGTTTTGTTTCCCAATCACAGTAGATCCTGAGACAATACTTTTATGCAGGTAGTGTTGTTTTGTTTTGTTTAGTTTTGTTTGGGGGAGGGGTTGTTTGTTTGTTTTTGAGAAACGATCTCAGGGGACAGGAGTGGCAGATATAGGATGTAGAAATCAAAGAGGGAGAGAAAGCCATCCCCGGGCATATTACTAAACTGATTATTACTGTGAGAAACGAGCTCAGTCCCACTGGGACCCTATGAACCTATGAAGACAGAGAGTGAAGCTTAGAATCGCCCTCCTGACACAGGAAGAGAGAAATACTTCCAATGGCTCCTGACTCCTACTGGTCAAATTGTCCCAAAGGGTCTTGACACCTTCCATTTCAAGGTTTACATCTACACCAGAATGGCTAAAGAGTGTCTTGTGAGATCCCACTTGGGGAGAAAGCAGCCCCAGATCAAAAAGTAAGAGGCTCACAGTGCAGCTGAGGCAACACGGTGTCAGGTCACCTCTGTGCACAGCTGGCTTCTGAACAAACTTGGACCAGAACATACAAGTCGTTCAACAGAACAGTCAACTAAACATCACTACTTCACAATCAGATCACTAATTTGCCTTTTATCCGTGGAAGTATTTCAAATGCTAACAGCAACTTTAAAATCATTACATGTAAGGAGACATAACCCAGCTACAAGCTATTTCAGAAACTTTCATTAGTGCAGGCTATTGTCAAGATTCTGAAATTGCTTCAAGAATATTTACCTGAAGATATCTTTATTAGATTTCATCTGAAGACTGTCTCTGTAACTCTCATTTTCTTTTAAACTCCTGTGTTGTAAATGTCTCCCTATTGATGAAATTGCTATTTATTTAACATTCAAAATCTCTCCCATTAAGACCAAATTAACATCACTTAAAATACTGCCAAATAGATTTTCTTTGAATAATTACACTCTATTAATTTCTCCTCAGGGCTTCTTTTCTTTTGGAAACATAATCTACCGTATACAGTAGTCATGCCATAGACACTTTCCTACCTCATGCTCTAACGCATAAAGCAGGATCTTAAAATATCACTACCCAAGTAAGCTGGGCACCGAGACGCTCCCTGAAGGTTCTCAAGCATCTTAAAAGATAATTAAAACCTAGAATACTGCAGTTACCCAGGTATCACTAGAAGTTGGTTTCTTTGATAACCAGCACTACAAACAATATGTGGAAAGATTTTATCATGCACCTATGTCAATACATGAGCTGAATCTATGAATAATTAAAAAAATAAATTTGGGGAAAAGATTGTAGTAATCTTTTATGTGATAGGCTTACAAAAACCTTTAAAAGAGAATGTGCATACACAAAACAGTGACTTTCTCATATGGATTAGTCTCTGCATTTTAGGGCTATGTAGTTTCCAAAGCATTCTAAAGCCATTATCAACTCTCTTGAGCCTCACAACAACCTTCTGGTTTAGGTACAGCAAGGAGCATGAGCTCACTGTTCTGAGATGAGGAAATTAGTCTGAGCGTCTAAGGGACTTGGCTAGTGTTCCCTGACAAGTACACGGTAGATCCCTGAGTACAACCCAGGACTCAAAGTTCAGGGTTCTTTTGTCCACATCAGTCCACTGGCTAATTGAATCACAAACTGCTTGAGAGCAGGGACAAAGTCTTCTATCTTTACCATGCTCCATTGCACCTGGCATAGTCCTAGGGGCTCAGCTAATATCTGTGAATTGGTTAGTAATATTTAATTGTTATACTCCTGGGACATCTCCCAACCCTATAAAATAGTGCTATTTTTCTATGTTTATACCCAGAACTCTTAAAAACTAATAGCTACTTGTATCCAAACTACTGACTGGCTTCACTATGGTCCCAGAATGATCCTAGAACCACTCTCATGGGTGCCATTGCTCCATACTCAGACTGCCTTGCTATAGAAGGGTCTTCTCTTTTGACTGTCTCTACATAACATTACAAGGAGTTGAAAGTGACATTAGGTAATAGATGGATCTACACTCTAATAGTAGTGTAGTTGTGGAGGTGGGCAAGGATCTTGCAGGGTTGGGATGGCCTTCTCTCTTCTTATTTTCTGCTTCCTCTACCCCTCGAGAGTACTTTATTTGGTCTTTATTGTCAATCTGCTTTTCCCTCTTGTAGTTTACTGAGTGAAGATTTGTAAGTATCATACTTTTCTTTTATTTTTTGAACTACAATTGCATGCTCAGTGAAACTTGATTCAATGAGCGAAGGGCTACTTATCATACTGAAGGCCGCCTCCTGGGCCGGGCTTCTGTAGCTCAGTGAGGACACCAATCTCCTCCTCTGCTTACTAAGGCTCTATGTCTTCCTCACAGTCCCTACTCACCAGAGTCTGAATTGGACCACTGAGGGGATTTTAATGCTACCACTGCTGAACTACCTGTACTCCAGAATAATCACTAGAAAGGCTACTCCATAGGAGAAAAGACAGAGTTTCCAACCAGTTTGGCTCAGAACACAGAAACAAACTTATCTCACTCCCCCTGCCTCTACAGGGGGAAGCTTACTTCTCCCTTGTCCATGTGGAACCGAGCCTTTCCGAGCAGACTCTTTCCCATTAGAACAAAGGCTCTTCTGGGAAAGATTAGCTCCTTTTGATTTCATCAGGAAATCCCAGGCCCTGGGCCCGCTGCACAGAACATGCACTGATGGATTAACAAAAGTCACAGCTTTCTATACATCTGCCACTCAGCTTCCCCAATGGCAGGACATCAAACACTAGGAGCCTCAAGCAAAACCATCAAGATGATTACCTTTATCTCTTCGCCAATAGATTAATAAAAGGGGAGGCAGCATCTTTGGGGTCTAAATTATAGCAACTGCATGAGCAGTATAGGGGCCTTTCTACCACATAGACTATACATGTCAGAACTGATAGCATCGTGCCTAGAAAAAGGAAATCATGACTGGGCTTGAGAGCTTCCCTTTGAAGGCAAATGAAAGAGGGTAATTTTTTTTATAAAAAAATGAATATCAGATCATGGGAAGCTCATTAAGAAGGGAGAGGACACCAGTATTATGGACACACTCAATGGTTTGGTGGTTGCCTGCAGAGGGGGGAGAAGGGGTGGGGAGAGTTGTGGGGGGAGGTGGAAGTGGGCACCGGATATATGGTGATGGAAGGGGAGCTGATACTGGGTGGTGGGCACATAATACGATGCATGAATGATGTGATGTGGACTTGTACATCTGTAAACTATACAATTGTTACCAACCAATGTCACCTCATTAAATTTAACAATAAAATTAATTAATTAATTAATTTTAAAAAAAAAGTTACCTAGGTTTTTGGTTATTTAAACTGTACTTTCAAATGCATATGCATTCATATATAATGACTCACTCATGAGTAAATCATTATGCCTTAAATATAAGCATCACGTTGATTAATATGTAGGGAAAGAATACAGGCCTGAACATCCCCTGAATTCCTCGAGGTTCAGTGGTCCACACACAAAAAAGCCTGACCCCTGACCCACAGAGTCAGAAGTGCTACAAAAAGGCAGTGGTTTTCACACATTTCTTAGGAGCAGGTTCTTTCAAACAAATGAAAAAGTATTAAGAATGTTGATATGCAGAGCAAACAAAAGTAGAGTTGCTTAGTTTAAGGAGGGGCTCAAAGTCCTAGACTCCCGTCCTTCCAGACACCCCCCTCCATATTTGGGGAGCTCCTGAAACAAGCTCCCTAAGACTCCATGTAAAAATGAGCAAGAAACATATTTGGTACATAAAAGTAGGAAAGAATAAGAGGACAGACTGGTCTCTTTTTCTGTGATTTTCTCCCCTTAGAGTTGTATGCCTCTGGTGGCACAAAAACAAAATATATTAATACTTTATAAAGTGAGAAAATTTAAGTGGATAAGTCCCTTAAATTATGAAAAACCAAACGCACCCAAGCCCTGTATGTCCCTCCTGCTATGACATAGTTGTTTAAATTGTCAGCATAGAAAATAAACTGCCTCCACAAGCTCCCCCTTTAAAAGCCAAACTTGGGGAAGCTGGGATGGCTCAGTGGGTTAAGCGCTCACTTTGCAGCACTGGGGACCCAGGATCGAATCCCGGCCCCGGCCCGTGTGGACCCATGTGCTGAACTGGGGAGTGCCCCCAGTTCAGTTCTCTCTCTGTCTCTGTATCTCTCTCTCTCTCTCTCTCTCTCTCTCTCTCTCTCTCTCTCTCTCTCTCTCTCTCTCTCTCTCTCTGTCAAAAACAATTAAAAAAAAATTTTTTTTTAATAAATAAATAAAAGCCAAACTATAGAGGGGCCACAAGCATCTTTCAGTAGAATTCCTAATCCTCAGTGTCAGCTCTGCCATAATGGTACTTCCTGGAGATGTCATTCAGGAAGGCTGGGCTGGTTCCAGGCCTTGCCATACTATAGCTTCTTCTCTCAAGGTCAGTCTTTAGATTTCTGGTAGGGTAGGTAGACTATGACTCTGAGACCTTGTTCAGATACAAATCCGTGGTTTAATCCCTAGAGGAGATGCTATCATGAAGGTTTTCTGCTCTGACAAAAGCCTTCAGAGACAGGGATGTGGAGCTAGCACAGCGGTTGAGAGCTTGCCCTGCAATTACAAGGTCCAAGGATCACTTTCCCACCCCCGCCTGTGCAAACCCACATGCTGAACTGTGGTGCAACTGGTAACCACTGGGAGGGCTCGGTGGCAAAGTTCTCCCCTCCTATGAGGGAGGCCCCTCATTCTGTTTCTGCCCAGTGTGGCCCCACATCCACCTGTGTGGAATGAAACTATGTCACAACTAAGGATGTACAATTATAGAGACTGCTCTGGGCCCTCCCTGCCTCTCCATAAAGCCTCTCCTGATCTCCATTTCAATCGTTAAAACTCGTATCCACTTAAAACACATTAAAAACCTACTACACCAATTTCAGAATGTATTTGAGATGGCTCCAATAATTTTCAAAAAAGCAATAATAAACAAACAAAAAAGATTCACTGAAAGCAATCCATGCATCCAACATGACCAATGGTAGAGAAGAAAAGAAGAAGAATACCCTAAAGTTTAAGGCCAAAAAATGGCTAAAATGGCACAAACATTGGTTCTGAGAGGGAAACACACAATCACCTATATTTCAATGAAGGAAATAGAAGAGGTTCCCCTCTCCTGGGCAATTTTCTCCCTTACTTGGCAGCCACTTCACTCCCTCCCACAACTACAACTGTCCTAAACGGGTCCTGGTGGTGCCTTTTGTCCAGTGGCTGCCGTCGCTGTACCCAAGCCTGCCTTGCCCTCTGCCCCGGCGCCCTGTCGCCTTCACGGGTGGAACAAGTGCTCCCAGGGCAGGCTGAGGAGCTCTCCAGCCTTATTCCCAGGGCTCTGTGTGCTGCCCACTGACACAGCTCTCATCACGCCCCATTATAACTGTTCAGCTGTCTGTGTGCACCCCCCTGGGCTAAATACATGCTAATATATTTAAATGAATGGCACATAAAAGGGACACAAAATAACACAATGGGTAATTTCTGGACAGCAGTTTTATTAAAATGCAGGGACATCCTACATATGGTAATTTCTTATGCACCGAGTAACTGCCAATTACCCTAAGCTGCCTTATGTTGTTAGTTGGAAAAACAAGATTCCCTTGCTTTAAAAAGATAACCAACTGCACTCCCTGAAAATAAAGACACTGTGTTATCTTCTCAGTTCAGCTCAATACATGTTTACTGAGTACTCGTCATTATGGTAAGTACAGCAGAGACAATGATGAATAAGACGGAGTCTCGGTTCTCTTACAGTGTACACACCTGGCTGGGGACACATTGCACAGGGATAAGTTGTCAGCAAAGCAGCTCGGTCCAGCCCCTTCTAAGGACATCAGGAAAGATGTCCTGGCAGAGGCATTGCCTAAGCTTGGTCTTAAAGGACGAGTTTGTCTGGTAAAGGGATATTTCACACAGGGGGAAAACAAAGCTTATCAGACAAAAAGAACGTGGTGTGCACATGGAATCTAAAACTCTGCTTTTATCAAGGGGTAAAATATAACAAGGGAGGTGTATGGGGGACAGTGGTGGATAAATGATTCCCAGGAGGCTGATGGAGTTGGGGGGACCTGGATGATAGAGGAGCTTGTAAGCAATGTTAAGGAAATTGGATTTTAAGCCATAGGTGATGAGCAGCCACTGAAGTCAGAAACATTGATTTTTGTTTTAAATAAATTACTCTGGAAGTGGCGTTGTGAATGGATTGGAGGGCGGAGTGCTCATCTGGAAGCAGGGGAATCGGTTAGCAAGCTACTGCAACATTTCAGAAAATGCATGATAAGGGTTTATAAATTATTTTAAATAGCCAAGTAATAATGGTGTTTTCCCCCTTTTCTGTCATAAATCACCCTGGAGCAACTAGAAAAACAAGGAAGAAAAATGCAAACTCTATACTTAATGAATATGTAACCCTGAAACATAATATGCATGAAATGGAAGCCAAATGCAGTGGAGAACAAACAAGGTATAAACATGACCAGGGCAAATGGCCTAAAGTTACAAATCTTAGATCAAGGTAGAAAATTAGACTTCTCCAAAAATGGCATTTCCTAAGGAGCAAAACTAACAGTCTACTATTTGGAACCAGGGGAATGTGGCCCCAGAATTGGCAGTGGGAGCAATTCTAGATCTGACTGGTGACAAGGAGAAGCTGGAGAGGCATGGCAGGCTAAAACCCACTCAGGTGGTTCTGCCTTTCTTATGAGAAGAACCCACTCACAGTCAAACAATCTTGAGTTATGTGGGAACTGAGGACCAAGGAGGATTATTAAGTTAAACTAGAGTTCTTATCTATCACCAAGACAGCTCTCCTCAAATAGTTCATCTAGGCAGAGCTCATGACATTCAAAAATAAAATGGTTAATAACTTAGAGATAAAAGAAAGCAGCACAGGAGTGATAAAATCACACAGCAACATAAAAGAGGAAAAAGAACAAGAAAAACAAAGAGATAGACAATAAAAAATGCTTCCATGGAGCCAATGAAAATTGTGACCATTTTGCTATAACTAAAAATAACCCATATGTTGATATCACCTCTATAAGAGAAAAATTCAAAGCAGAAATACAAGAACTCAGGTGAGATATGTTGAGACAACAGAAAGTCATAAAATACAAGCTGGCAAAACTCAGGAAAGCTAAACAACAGCACAGAAAGGCCAAGAGGAGCTTGGACATCACTATTCATTAAGGATAATGGGGGTAAAACCTTTTTTAAATAAATCTATTTTGCTCAGGGAATTAAAATAGATTAGAAGAAAAAATTGATGACTCTCTTTCGTCTTTTCTGTCTATTGTATATATACGTCCTAAGTGTCATGGGAGAAGAGCCAAAACAGTGAAACTGAAATAAAAAATATATTTCAAATTATGGCAACTTTTGAGAAATTTCAAAAGTGAGGAGAAATTGAACCAATTAAATGAAACTGATATTTCAGGGGAAAGAATCGATGCAGTATGACCACCCACAAAACATAGACTGATAAAGTGAATAGTATTCAAATATATGAGGGCTGTCGGGAAAAATCCAGCCAGAAATGCCTCTGTTTTTCATATTACATGGCTGGATACTTTTGGACAGCTTTTATATATTTAAAAAACAAAAAAACTTCAGGTCTCAAGGGTGGGGTGAGGGGAGTCAAGACACCTAAAAGGGAAAAATATCAAACTGACCTCATAGGGTAACATTCAGTAAATTAATGGAGTAAAGTTCTCATGGAAAACAAATGACACATTGATTTTATAAATAATATTAGAGCATAAAAAGGATAGATAAACATATATATTCAACATTCAAAACATTAATCTTTTCTGAAGCATTACTGAAGGACAAATTTCAGACAAATAAGAAATGAGAAAACATAAAAGAACTGGTGATCACCATTGAATACACTTATGTATAAAATTAAAACCAAAACAGATGCAAGAATGACAGTTCAGAGCACAGTTAAATGCTCTAAATAATTTAATTTAAAAACTGAGGTTAGACAGAGGGAAGTGAGTGAAAGGTCATAACCATGTGCTATTTTTTCCCACCTTTTTTCAGTGTCTCATAAAATATGTAAGTCCAACAAATTATATTTTAAGTTAGAAAAGTAAACCGTAGAAGATAGTATAATCAAGCAAAATTGAGTGGTGAAAGAATTAAAGTGAGAGGGGAGGAAACAGAAATTCATGAAAATACAATAATCTTATGATTGCTTATAGGAGGTAATCAATAGATATTAACCAATAATAGAAGATTTACCACATTATAAAAAATTATATCCATAAAGCTAAGTAGTTAGAATAAAATATTCAAATTATCAAAGAACCACATAGGCAGGAAAGCAAGGAAAATAGACCATATAGTGAGTTTATTTTTTAAAAGCAATTATAACTAAACACCAAGCTTATATTACTAGAAAACTAAGACATATCTGTCATATCAATCAATGCAAATAGCCAAACTCACCTATGAGAAGGAAAGGACTCTCTAATTAAATACTGATGGCCAACCAACTTACATTTGTACCTGTAGTGTTTATAATTATTTATCTGCCACCTACTGACATTCTTTTATTTTGTTTCAATCTTAGCCAATTGATAGTTGAAAATAATAGCATGGAACATAGTAGATAATCAATAAAACTTTACTGAATAAAGATAGTTCATATTTCTTTCAAATAAAATAAAAACTGATGCTGAATCTGGTGCTGATGAAAGAGCAAATTCTTTTTGGCTTCCAATATAATGAAAAATTAAATAAGAAACAAAAGAAAGAAAAGTTTTAAAATAGAAAAAAATCTGAATATCTGCATGTAGAATTAGAGAAAACTTTATGCAACAAATAAAAATATAAAACTAAAAATATTCAACATTTTAAGTTCTAAATCATGTTTCCCAGAAACAATTCTGACCTGTCCATTATTATATGCAGTATTAGCATTAAGAAAAAGGCAACCAGGTTAGTAAATTCATAAATCACCCCTGTGTTTCTATGTTAATAAAATTAAATGGACAGAAAGTGATAATAAGGCTTTAAACTGGAACCATAGCAATGGGGATGGAATGAAAGGAAGCACGAGAAATAACTGAGTGATATTAGCAGAGGCTGTGAATTTATGTAATTTGGTGACATAGACTGACTTCCGGGTTTCTATCTTGAATGACCTGGTAGAAGATAGTTCCACCAATGTGTCAGGTTCAAGTGAAAAGTATTGTTTTTATTTTACCTGTGGAGCATCCAAGTTGCGATGGCTATTAGATAGATGGGTCTGCAGCACATGGGAGAGGCCACTAACTCATTAACTTGTGAATCCTCAGAACAAGGAAATGGTACCTCAAGCCATGAGAACTTCCAGGCCATGAGTACTGGGTGCAAAGAGGAGCAGGCTAAGGGCACAAAGCTGGGGAAAACCAAGGTTAGTGCCTGGTACTGTCTATCGAGTATTGCATGTGTTTGATAAATACTTGTGAATAAAGGAATGATAGTGCCAACAATCTGCCAAATTTAGAAACATTTTCCATAGACTGGCTTTTAATCAAGCCAGGAAACAATGGTTTTTTAAAGCCGCAATGACCTCTCTTTCACTCCCTCTTTCAAGCTGGTTTTGGAGTGGCTGGCTACTTTTCCTATATTATACCAGATCTCAAATTTCCATGCAATTAATTTGCAAAAAGAAATAACTGCTATACCCACAATCTATCAAAACAAGTAGTCATTGGCATCCCTGATTTGCAAAAACTTCTTGTTAGGGACAAAAATGAGGGGTAAGTTGTGTGCATGGCATATTGTCCCTATCCTCAGTGTAAAATACAATTTAGAAAGGAGATAAATCTGTTAAGGTGTAAGTAATAACTCCTACCTGAGATTCCAAAGTGCAAGTTTCCTAGAAGAAACAGGTTGTAAAATAACTGATAGAAGGGTGGAAAGTCCAAGTGGGGGACATCCAGATTGCCTCCAAATGTCAAGTATGATTTCATACACACACACACACACACAAACACAAATAATCTGGAGCATCATCTTTCGTTTTTCCTCAGTTTTGATCTATTTCGCACCTTCTTCCAGTAAAACTCAAAACCTAAAAGAAGGTTTGTGTTGCCTGCCTAAAACAGGTAAGCCCCACCTAGTTTCCTCTGAGTCAGAACTCTTGAAATTAAGGATTTTGGACTTGGACATTTGAAAGGGTACTCAGTACTGAAAAAAAAAATAAAGGGAAGATTTAGTACATCCTAGATTTTTTCCAGAAAGAAAATCCTAGAGATGCTTAATTTCTTGGAGATTCTCATTCCCAAGTTAGACAAGTCACTCTGGACAGAAATCAAATGTGGCTTTGATACATTACTTAAAGTCAATGACCTACCATTAGAGAGTTGAGTGGAAGTACCTCAAACCCCAGGTCAAGTCCAGGTGATGTCAAGGCCCCTTTTGTATAATACAACAGCAACCCAACCGAAGGATTCCATGGGCTACTAAAGTCCCCTGGAGATGACACTGACCCACAATGCCTTTGACTTTCACCAGACGTCTGGAGTCTCCCCAGGGGGCTATGTCCTCAAAGCAAGGGAGTGACAGCACTCAGCTCCTCATCCTCTCAACCTCAGGAAAGTCACCCTAATTTTCCTAGTAAGCCGCTGATTTCAGCTATGCACGCCCTGCCTCCACCATAACCACCACCACCACCAACTGTACTTTCTGGGCTCACCTGAATGAAGATGTATTCATCCTGGACCACCAGGGAACTGACGTCAATGGAGCGCGCAAACGGCCCACTCCGAGTGGTCTCGGCACATTCCTGGATCCTGCAGGTGAGGTAGTGAGCATCTGAAACAGGAGGACAGAGAGAGTGGCGCTTAGATATAAGGGGAAACAGTAAGCAGAGCTCTCATCTGCCCTCATGGGAAATCAGCGATGCAATGTAAAACAATATTTCATCATCTTGTCCACAAATTTGTGGTAATTTTTTTAAATTATAAAATCAGGCATGAGAGTGGGGAAAGACTTAATCATATATTCTGCAGGCAGAAGAGTAAGTTTGTATAGCTTTTTTGAAGAACAAATTTAAAATATCTATCAGCATTCTAAATGTGCGTATCTTACACCAGCAATTCTAATTCAAGCAATGTTTTCTAGAGAAAATCTCATACATTTTCACAAAGACGCAAGGGCAAACATGCTCATTGTGGCATTGTTCATTGCAGTGAGAAACTGGAAACTGGCTAAACATCTATGAATCACAAAACATGTAAATAAACTAAGGCACACACATTACAGAGTACTTCGCTGCAAAAGGATTAGGTAGATACACATGCATCAACATGGTGATTTCTCCAAGATGCACCATTCCACAACCTTTTAAAAATTATTTAGCAACCTGTATAGTATGAACTAATTTATATAAACAACACACCCTAATCTTTATAAGTATATGAGTTTATGCACTAACTGCATAACAAAAAAGTTTTAAAGGTTATGTATTATAATGAGCTGGAATTATTTTCAGGGAAATAAATGAACTGGAGGAGATAGAGTTGAAATGAAACCTTTTCTTTTTGTATTATATAGATATTTACTATTTTTACAATAAAAATGTAGTATTTATTTATTATTTATATAAAATTATAAAATTTATATAATTACTTATAAAATCTTCTAAAGAACCCCCTTTAAGTAACAACTACAACAACAAATCAGCAGCTGTAGCTGAACAGAAAATTCTTGACTCTAGCAGGCTTTCTGAGTATGACTACAGGGTCCCACAAAGACAATCCATCTGGCTATTAGTTTCTTTATGAAAAACTACAGGCGAGTCTCTGTAAATAAAACTAATGTATGCATTCACTTTTAAAATGGTTATTATTCATTTAATGATGTTCAAAAATAATAAATGGTCAAAATTAAATGCAGGGATCATTTTAGGGTTCAAAGCACCGTGTCTCTGTTAACCTCTAAAACCACCTGCATTACCTACTGCATGTATCTAATTGTCCACTTGGCTGTGTGCATGGTGTGCACTATCATCCACATGTATCTACGTAATTGGGCTGCTATGGAGGGATTGGAGGCAGGAGAGAGAAGCAAAGGCAAAGGGTTTAAATAAGAAAAGAATTACAACAGTTAAGTTTAAAACAAAGTGCTTTACAGTATATTATCCCTGTTAATCAATAAGTAACTGACCTACTGATAAATTTGACAAGTATTTCTTATGTGCATGGAATGTTCTACACATTGTTTAGGGACTAGGAATATAGCAGTGAATGAGACAGAGATGCTTTGCTAAAAGGACCTGCTGTCTAAGAAGGGACCTATTCATATGATTTGTAGGTAGCTATTACGTACATTTACGTATAAATGCTTCTAATTTAACAACAAAACATATTTTGGTAGAAAATGAATTCATTATGTGCTCTATCTCTGTTTCTCAAATGTTCATATCTGAGCAAAGTCTGTTTGCTTTGGTATCTATAAGCCGAACGTGTCAAACACAGATTTCATCCTCTCTGCAGTTTCATTGTCTGCCCAGTCACTCAAGCCTCTTAGCTTGTCTGCCTTTCATTACCATCCACTCCAGCTGGTTTCTAGCCATCCCAGTCCTGCCTCTGGCGTGCTTCCAGTGTCTCTTCTCTCCATGATCCCTGCCACTTGCCTGGGATAAGTCCTTTTCATTTGTGTTGCCTGA